>QANZ01026898.1:37223-66077 GCA_003254925.1 Chamaecrista fasciculata | reverse complement strand
TGTTGATGAAAGTTGGCATTCATCATTGAGTGAATTATATACTAATATTATATATATTATTTCTTTTATACCTCATGGTTGTTATACTGTATAGTTTGGTGTTACACGACATATTAAGCTCCCATTTTAATATTTTGCAAATGTTGGGTAAAATGATTTTAATATTTTACTAGTTCCAATGGATACTTTATGATCAATATCACAACAAGTGACTTCAGCAAGAAATACACTTTTTTATTTTAAGTGCCAAGTGCCGACTTTTGTATACATCCTTGTATGTATTCAATAATTTTCTTTTTTCTTTTTTTTTTTTAAAAAGAGGAAGACAACACCACCTTTGATAAAATTAGAAATAAGAACCGTTGCTTTTGTTTGCAAAAAACTTCATTTTTTTTTCGAGAACTGATGAATAAATTAATAGTTAAACTTAGAAACTAAAGAAGCAAAAGATGGAAGACCATGGAAACAAAAAAGCATAAATTGAATCTGAATTGATATTAACTTGCATTGCCCAACTTTATTTTAACCATTTATTTGGGAATTAAATATATGTGTCAAATTAAAACCACTATATGTATATTTATTGGCCTTACAAATTGCGGTTGAGATTGCGGAATTGCATTAATGCCTTTATTGCAGTTGGGAATGTTACAATATAAATTGCACTCATCTCTGTGTTTCAAAGGGTGCCTAATATTATGTGAGGCATAAAAGGTATTACAAATTGATCTTAGCATTAGTGCATTACTCATTGGGCATAAATTTTGCTATGTTAATTATATATAGTGTACAAGTAGAAACTTTATTACATAATATGGAAGTCAATAATTATGTGAGAAATATATTGACATAAAGGTATTAGGCTATTACATTGTGATCAAGCATTATGGCCTATGTACGTACGTAGTGCTCTTTTTTTTTTTTTTTTTTTTCTTNCTTTTTTTTTTTTTTTTTTTGGCCTGATACGTAGTGCTCTTTGATGATTGCTATGGTAAAATAATCAAACCCATTTCTCTCCTATATCTCCTCCTCAACTTCGAATGTACCTTTCAGATCATGAATGTAGTCATTTAGTTCGATTCTTTAAGCGATGAGAAGATTTATATTCTCCTCGTGTTGTGTCATACTAGTTTCATTCTTGATCTGTGTTGTCATTGTATAGATTGATGCTGCCATAGAAAAAGATTGATTCATTATATATCATAGTTTTCTATAGAAGATTTTAAATAAGGGTTCAATCACGTTTTGACACACTAGAATAGCAATAAAATAAATCAATAGAATGTATAAGGAAGACGAATATTACCTTGTTTGAGTTTTGTTGTTGCATCTTTGAGGATGTTTGGATGAAGTTCTTCGCTTCAAGTAATGAATTTTTTTCATTATCAACACTTCATAAAATTCTCCAAATGGCTTTAGTTTCGGTACTCTGGTCTTTTTCTTCTCAAAATAAAATTTGTCCATCTCGTGCTTTTTCTTTCTTATCTTCTTGGTTTCATTATTGTAAGAATTTGCTGCAGAACATCTTCTAATTAAGTCCTTCATACCTTCGGTAGATTGAGAACTTAATGCATGGTATTTCCAACATTTATTTTTACAAAAAAAAAACATTGTCCATTTCAATATTATACGAAGTGGAAGTTGAAGAGTTTGTTGCATATTGTTTGCATAACATCTATCATATGGATAAACGATACTTATAATTCATCAACTCAAAACAAACAAGGGAACTATATACTAATAAAAAAAATTTAATTTATTAAAATAATATTACTTGATAACTATTTAAATCTCATCATTAGAGAAAAACTTGTTTGTCACAACATAAGAGAAAGATTTACATTGTAAAAAGATGTAAGGAATCTAATATGATACTTACATTAATATAGTTTAGCAAGAATTGAAAATAATTGAAAAAGAAGAAATTAAACACAATGAAAATGGGAGGCAAAGTATATATGATACCACTACAAGAAAACAGTTTTTGACAGAACTTGTGGCAAAATGTGCAACAATTTTTTTAAAAAAAAAATATTAAAATTGACCGACAAGATTTATTTTGAAAAACTAGTTACTAAAAGCGTACAAGATTTACTTAGTCTGTTTGATTTATAGCAAAAATGTAAAATATCCTAAAAAGTCTCTCAAAAGGAAAGTTACCCTATATATATTATTTATAGAAATCAATATGTATATTGCTAAACTTTTATTAAAATTATTAAACTTAAATTAAATTAAATAAAAAGCAATAAAAGCATTAGCTTAAGAAGAAAATAGAAATGAACCATAGAAAACAATAAATAAATATATTTAAATAAAAATTAAAAAGGAATCAAATAAAATAAATTAATAGAGAGAGAGAAAGAAACCTTACCTCTTGAGGCGAGAAAACACGGAATAACTTTGAGGCTCTATCTTGAAAGATGGTATATGTAAGCTCTTTCAAGGTTTAGTATATGTTGGGAGAAGAAGCGGAGATCTATTTATAGATGGATGATAGGAGAGTGCTTGTAAGTCTAGGCGATGTGGGACATCAAATATGCAATTATATGTAAAATCACGAAGTAGCATAACGTTATGAACGTGCTTCCCTTGCATTTATTGGGCTTTCTTCTTATTTTCTATATATTGAAAGAATTATCTCCTCAATTCCTCTGATATTTATTACACATTTCTCTTCCTTAACTATACATATATAAATGCAAATTTGTATTAATTACAAAATCTAATTTCAATACTGCATTTACTAAAATTAAATATAATTAAAAAGACAAACATACTAACACGACAAATCAAAGCCTCTTAACTTGTTCTATCTCTTTATATGTAATTTCTTCATTTGTCCTTTTTTTTCAAGAAAGTATATTGATATTTGATATATTGAGGGTCTATTTACTTTATGCAAAAACGTGTTAGCGTACTTGTTGTCAATTATTTATTAGGTATTTTTATTTTATATGAAGACTTCTTTAATTGTTATAAAATATAAGGGAGAATGTATGTAAATAAAAAGTTAATAGTTTTATTTTATATGTAATGGATAAATAAAATTTAAATGATAAGAAACCGAATCAGATTTACACAGCGGAGCAAGAAATTAGTGACAAAATGTAAGAGTTAAGCCATTACATAATTGAAGGAGCAAAGTGTGAGACAATTGATATTACTTTAATTTAAATCTTGCTCTATGGTAGCCTCAATCGTTACAAGCCAAGATACAAATGATATTCACCATTTTCTTATAAGGTTTATTTTTCTTGAAAATTGAGTCTTGAGGACCCACGGTTGAAAAAAAGAGTCACTAATAGATCACATTATCACAAATTCACAAGGGTCCACTTACATTTAGACAAATCAAACTTGAGATGAAAGAAATTAAAATAATATGATCTATTAGTGACTCTTTTTATATCTCGTATATTTAAAATAAAACTATTATTTTTATTCACATACATTATTCCTAATAAATAAATGATAACAAGTACGACAACATGTTTTTTGCACAAAGTAAAGAGAGTCTCAATATATCAAATATCAATAACTTTTTTTTACTTTCTTATAAAAGGTGTACAAATGAAGAAATTACATAAATAGAGACAAAACAAGCTAAGATGCCTTGATTTGCTGTGTTAGTATGTTCCTCTTTTTTTTTTTTTATGGAAGTATGTTCCTCATTTTAATTGTATTTGATTTTAGTAATTAAATGAAATATTGAAATTGGATTTTGTAAGTAATAAAAACTTACATTTATAGTTAAGAAAGTGAAAAAGTGTAATAAATGCTGGAAGAATTGATGAGATAATTGTTTCAATAATAAGAAGAATTTAAAAAAGAAAGTCCTATAGAGGCTAGAGCAGCATGTTCATAAATAATCATAGATTCAAATGCAATGTTATTTTAAGTTGGTATAAAAAAAAATTAATTTGCCCGCCGAAGAATTAAAATGATACTATAATTTTTTGATATACTTTTTTGAAAGGATTTGAATGTGCAATAGGGTTTCTAATTAATTTATTAAACATGAAAAGAGTTATCACATTGAAAATGATGAACAATGAGAGAGGCGTGATATTGTGTTGTGGACCCATAGCTGAAGCAAAAAACTGACACATATCACATTTCTAATGCATAATTGAAAATTAACTGAAGTGAGAAAAATGTGAACCATGAAGGAGCAAGGAAGGAAATGTGAGACGGATACGATATATACATGTCAAACATTGTGACTGTTCACATTTCTTTTGTTTGATAAATAAATGATGGAAAAAGTACAGACAAATCATAATTTCAACGAAGTTGTATTTTGTACACAAGGGTCCAATCACGTTTAAATAGACTAGATCTCATAAGGAAGTTGAGTGTGAATGTGAATATTTTCAAATAAAGATAGATTAGGTTTAATGGAAGGACTACTAACATTCTGAGAGCTTAGATTTCAAGATATCATTCATAACTAAAGCATTGAACAAAAAAAAAAAAATAGAATTCAGAGACACCTAAAGATCATCACGTTACTTCTGCATAGTCTTCCAGAAATTATGGTACTCATTGTCTATATAAATTCATTTTCATCTAAAGCATCAACACACAACTGTCATTTCACTAATCCTCTCTCTAAGCATGGATTCTTTTCATAGATGAAAGCATAGGACTCATCATCCACTACTCTCATTCTTGAAGCATGTATGTTTCTATGATTGCACTATTTTGTAAAACTTTATTTTCTTTACCTCTCTCATTCATTCAAAATCCATTGTTTGCACTTGGAAATAGTAAAATCAATTTATTCAACATTTGCAAAATATTAAAACGTGAGGTTAATACTTAATATGTCGTATAAAACCCACAAACATATACAGTATAGCTACCAAGAGGAATAAAAATCACAATATTTATAATAATAATAATAATAATAATATATTTCAGTCAATTAAGAATGCCAACTATCATCAACGTATAAATTAAAACTATATATTCTTTAAACATATGAACGCATTTGATCAGCCCAAAAGTGAACAAGTTATTTAGCCTTCTTTTGGTATGTTTATAATAATAATATATTAGAATTAGACTAATTAATATGCTAAGGGCAACACTGAGGTATGGTGGAATAAAGTGGATAAAAAGAGTTAATTAGCATTATTTATTATACTTTATAAATAGGTGCTACTTAATAGTTTATTCAGATGTCCAAACAGAGCCAAACCAAGAGGAAAATATCAGAATATTCTAGAAGATCACGTTGAGCACAAGATAATCTTGCGCCATCACGTGAGCCGTCGGCCCAAATTTGGTGATTCCCACGTCGCAGGATTATTCTTGGAATATGACGTCAACAAGTAAGCTTTAGAAGAGTCTAGTGCTGTGCCGTCACTTTGAGTCAATGGCTCAAATGGGAAATCTTGTGGCACAGAATAATCCGAAGTAGTAGAGTATGTTTTGCACGGCTACGATTCAAGATACGAAGATATAATCGAAATATCGCAGATATTTTGCTGCGCCTTCGTATTGGGCCACCGGTGCAACCAACGACCCGGAGGTGAAAATCTTCTCTTGACTTGCGGATCAAGCACACTACTCAACACTATAAATAGAGGTTGTCATTCCACGCTCAAAGCATCGAAATCAGAATCGACTCCAGATCGCTCCAATTCTCTTTAGTTTAGAATAGTTCTCATCTTAGAGCATGAGTAACTAATTAGGTAGATACTTGAGGAATGCCTCAAGGATGTGACCTGAGTTTATCATGTTTCGTTGTAAAGTCCAGATGTTGATATTGCATTTATCAGGTATGATCGACTCTTTCAAGTGTAATTGTTAAAGTTGTTTATATATAAGTCGTAGATCATATTTTGTTAAAGTAATGAGACCGTGACATTCTCGGAGTTTGTCTCTCTCACGATTAATGAAGTAGCTCTTTAGGGTTTACTAAAGAGTGGTTTACAATATCTTGTTTGCATAATTAGGATTGCTATTGATATACAAGTTTGTTTATTGTTCCGATGTGACAATAATATAGATTGCCCCGAAGAGCTTTGACAAATAGCTCATGAATCCAGTCATGGATGAGTTACCTATCCTAATCTTGTATCCTCTCTATTGTTTGATTGATTGTGTTTATAGTTTAAATACATGTTCTAACATAGAAAAGTAAATGCATATTCATTATCTAGCCTTTATGATGAACGAACTATGATAATCCATCTCTAGGGTTTTCTCTCAAGTATTGTTTTGACTCATAAAGATCTTATTAAATCGTGACAACCCTCAGGAATAGCAGTTATAATCTTCGTCACAATTCTCTTAGTCTCATCACATTGAGTTTCGTGAGAGTTCGACCTTGGGGTTAGCATCTATACTATATTTTAATAAATATAGTTATACTTGCGAGGCTCGAGTATAAATTTAATTTGATTCGCTTGACATCTTACAACGGGTGTCCACATCAGCATTATATAAGCATGTTGTAAATATCCAATCTATTTATTGTCAAGTAAAGTCATTCATCAATTGTTTTACTCACAATAACTTAAAGAATTAATTAAACATAAGGACACTTTTTTAACAAATTATATTGAATTTATTACATTCCATTGGCAAAGAAGGCGCTTACACTTCTCGCACTCTCATCAGTCCCCACGGTTTTCATTTCTATCTTGAGTAAATTAATCACTTTTGTGAACCCATTGGAAGAAGAAAGAAATATGAATATGAATCATGCTTGGACAGACCAAATTTCAGAAAAGGGCCAATAATCACGTTTTGACAGACCAAGTTAAGTAATATCATATAACTGAATCATGGAACATAACATATCACAATGCTTACAGCATGACAACACTGATTCATTCCCGTGATTTCAAGCTATTTCATTGTTTATATAAATTCAGTCACTTGGGAAGAAGCAACTCACAACTTCTTTCATTTCTCTATCCCTCTCTCTCTCTCTCTCTAAGGCTAAACATGGAATATTTTCATAGATGGAAGCATAGGTTTCATCATCCACTACTAGAAAATTTCGATTTTGTGACGGACAAATCCGTCACTAAATCTTGAATTCCGTCACAAAACAACAAATTAGTGACGGATACGTCCGTCACAAAGGCCGACGCTAAAACACGCGTCACTAAATTCATGTGACGGTTGACATTTCCGTCACTAAATTTGTGACAGAAAAGTCCGTCACAAAGTTGTCACTATTCCTAATCAACATTGTGAAAAATGTGTTCCTATTTGTGACAGAATATTCATCACAAATTGGTCCCCAAATTTCCGTCACAAATTTATCCTGAAATTTCGTCACAAATGTATCTATGTTTTCATCATAACTATGTTTATACTTTCGTCACAAATCGAACAATTTATTGTAATTTCTCACAAAGTTATAAATATCATTCATTTACAAATTGAAAAGGTACAAATAAAAAATCTAATTCAATCTCTTGAAAATGACAGCAAAGAATGGTGGTCCAACTAAAATCAAAATATATTAATTCAACTACAATTAACACAACTAGCCTTGTCTAAAATTGTTATAACTTGCACATTGGTGATCTCCATGTGAATGAAACATCATATTTGTTGCCAAGAGTTATTGCACCAATCCTTCTAACACTTGTACTTTGTTTTTGAGTTGTTGCCTCTCTTGTTTGTACTTTGTTTTTGAGTTGTTGCCTCTCTTGTTCCATCATCCAATGTGTAGTTATAACTAGCCTCTCTTGTTCCGTCATTCAAACTTCTCCTAAAATATGTCAAACCAAACAAATATTAAACAATAGAAAAATAATGTCAAAAAGCACCAAAATATTACATAAATATCTTCATATACCAAAATATCAAACCAGCAATTGTTGTATGCTTCAGAAATTGGGTAGGGAAAGTTAATGAAAAATGGGAGAAAGCCATATCACTTAGAGTGCACAAAATAATAGAATTAAGTGAGCAATATGAGTGTTTCCTCATTAGTTGGAAGCAAGCCATATCACTAGCAATATCAAACCAGCAATAGTATTCAACTAGAGTGTTTCCATGTTAATTGGAGGAAGTAAAGCATATCACCATAATGAAAGAGCATAAAAAAGAAATACCCAGACATTATTACCATATATGTACAAATTATTTTAATGAGAACTTTAATTACCTAGCAAGTGATGACATTATCCATCAAAGTTGAAGTGTTTATGCATCTAGCATAGTACAGTGCTACCTCAAGGCATAAGTGAAGAGAATCCTTTTGAATGACCTATGAAGGTTTCATGTGACAACGTGGCTCCTCTAAGTATAACCACGATCCTGAATTCCTTATATACCATGATAGGACAAAAAACAGAGAAAAATAAACATTTTATCAAGGAAAAAAGATGGGCATCATTGATATGACATATACCAAGAAAACATCAAATAGCATATATATTAACTAATCCATTGACAAGGGAACACATTTCATTTGAGCATAAATGGTGTAGATGGCACGCCCAATTTCACAATAATAAGAAAATCATAGGTAGAACACAATAATAAGAAACAAATATTTCAAGAAACTCATGATTATGACAGATTTATAGATGAAAATTAATACTATTGTAACTTAGATTCATTCTACAAGAGTTAAAGAAAAGGAATGCATAAACAAGGACAATAGCCTTTAAGCACGACTTCAATTATTAAACAGCAGAGCTCCGACAGTTTTAGGAAGAAATTCTGCAGATGTAGTTGACAAATATGATTATGATACCTTTCACCATAGAGAACAAAGCAAGAAATGTATTCAGCAAATTGAATTCATGTAAACTAAGCCAATAAAGACATTTAGCCCTTTCACCAAACCATAGACAGAATCATTACAAACATAAAAAACACCCTAAACATGCTATCAGACCTCATCCAGATCCTAATTCATTTACCAATCCACCATAACTATACTTTTCAAAAACTAGTGTATTGTACCGTAGTTTTTCATACCGCAGTAGTCACCATCACAAAACAACCTCATTCATTACTTAGAAAATTGTATTGATCCTTTTCTTAATTATTGGAACAATATAAACTAAAAAACCTATTTAACTAAAACAGTCAAAAGCTACTGAAACTTTGATATAAACCATGTAAAACAAAAAATGTAATATACAATAAAATTTTACCAATAGATTTGCTACAGAAATTCTACCTGCCAATACATAGAAACCATGTCATCTCAATTCCAAGTTATTGATGGCTGGTGGGCAATCTTTAATTCACTGCATGAGAAATAATATGTTGCTCACTATTTCACATTAGGAAAATACTCAAGACAAAGGATTAAACTTGATGGTACACGGTATACAAGACAGTTTCTAATTGAAAGTGAGATAGGCACCTAAAAGTGAGGCTTGTACATTTACTTTGCCTATAAATATATTCTCCTCTATGTAACCATACGTTGCATAAAGTATTATAACAACAAGACTATTAATTTACATCCAAACCAAGTGCAAAAGCTATTATCCTTGATACTTCTTTCCTCGCTTCTCTGTATGCACCATAACATAAACAAAAATATGAAACAAAAAAAAACATGACTAATAAATGGATCACATCTTTTTTCTCTGGTCTGCTACTATATTCTAATAAATTACCTTAATAACCCAATATCAATAAAATATCATGCAATTTAAGTCATCATAAACTCTAGTTCAATAATGAACCCAGCATAACAAAAATTGCAAGAAATGAAAAGATTGAGGCAAAACTAGGCATGGATGATGAAAAGCAAACCTAATGATCCAAGGGCTCAATCAGGAAACTCCAAAATTAGCGCCTCACGAGCCAAACCCAAACAGAGTATGAAGGACCTAGGCAGAACGAAGAAGAAAAAGAAATCGAATCAGGATTGGGAATGCGAAAAATAGAGAACCAAAACTAGAAAAGAAAAGTAAGAAGAACTGAATCCTAAAGGCAGAGAAGAACGACAGAGGAAGAGATCATGAAAGCGTAGATCAAGATCAAGAATCCGAAATGCAGAGCCCAGTTTCTCTTGAACTTACCAAAATAACTCTCGGGTGGCTCCTGATAGTGAATCTTGAAGTCGTCGTCGCCGAAGGCGGCAGCGACGGCGTCAAAATCGATGCAACCTTGAGTTGTCGCCGTCAGTTCCTGGAGGAGTCGTCGTCGCTGCTTGGATCGAAGTCGATGCCGAGGTGAACTTTAGGGTTTAGATGCAGAGATGTGTTGGCTTAGATGCAAAAATGAGAGAACTCAGAGAAGGGTAAAAACTGGAAATGGGAGCTAGGGTAAGGGTAGACATATGAAAGAATTTAGGAGAGTTGAGTAAAATTTTTGGAGGGTCGATGAAAAATTTTGGAGGGTATATTTTACTAAAAAAATTTATAAGTGCGGGAGAGTTTTTTGGATTTTTTCTTAATTTTATTTAAACAAAATTTTTTTTATCTTTGTGACAGACTATAATTTGTCAAAAACCCCGTCACAAATGAAACAAAAACTTATAAAATGTTGACAAAATAGTGAAGTAGTCACAAATTCCTCACTAATCGTCATTGTTTGTGACGGACCACTAGTTTGTCACAAAAATCCGTCACTGATTTTAATTTTTCTAGTAGTGATCCACTACTCTCATTCTTGAAGCATGTATATTTTTTATGATCTTTTACTCACATCCCAAACTTTAATATCATCTCTCACTCGGCTCCTAATCTTCCATTGCATATAGATAGTAAGTATAATAATAATGATGATGATGATGACTTTAGTTTACTTCCTTATAATGTTTGTATTGTGTTGTGTTCTCTCTCATTGATCTATTTTCGTCCCTATAGGAAGAAAAGGAGCGCAACATCTGATAGAGCTCATTATGCTTTGTCCGAATGTGAATGGTCGGTGACATATGTGTCATAATAATTGATCATCACACCTATGAGCTCTTCCTTTGTTTCAGCCTTGTCACACTCTGTTATCTTCAGTGCTGAGTTCAACGACATGAAGGTGAATGTTGCTTTGTGATGCCCTGCGGTATGGTATGAATTTATTTCCATATAAGTAGGGGAGGATTTCTATCACTTTTGGAGCTCGAATAATTGAGGCCCTAGCTTCCCGTTTTTGAGTTTGATGATTCCATCTCGACTGAAGCTTCCAAAAGTTTTATTTTTTAGCATAATAACTTCAATCTCCCAAAATAGTCTCTTCAAAATAGTCTTTAAAAAAAGGAAAAAAAATAACTTCAATCTCAAAAGTTTTATTTTTTTGCATTAAGGTCATTTTCCTTTTATAGTAGGATCAAAAAGTAAGAAAAAAAAAAAAATTGATGTTTTAATGAATTTAGCATAAAAGAAAAAGAACACAATAAACAAATGATTTCTTCTTCTTTTTCTCTAATTCCCTTCACCGGTGACCGCCAAATCGCCGCCGACATTCAACTAAACCCATTTCCCCATCCTCTATCCTTCTTCCCTTCGTCTCTCACTCTCTCTCTCTCTCTCATCCTTAAACTTCAAACCATACCCAGAAAAAAAAATAATGTAGAACAAGTAGAAGAAGAAAATATCTCTAACAATGTGAAGTTTTTCTTTCTTTCTTTCTGCAAAATCAAAATAGCACCACCGCCATTCAACTAAACCCACTTCCCCAATCTCTATCTTTCTTCCCTTCGTTTCTCTCTCTCTCTCCTCTTTCATCCTAAAAATTCAAACCATACCCAGAAAAAAAATAAAGTAGAAGGAGAAGAATAATAAAATGGGTTGAAGGAGAAGAGGACGAATATGCTCACTATGTAAAACGGATCAAAAAGAAAAAAGAGGGACCAAAACAGAACTTTGAACAAACTTGAGAGACCAAAATAGTACTTTGGCCAATTTTAATTGTTATATTTGAGATCTACCTATTTTTATAAGCTTGTGGTAAAAATTTAAGAGCTTATAGAATTAAAAATTTCAGTTGACTTCTTGTTTTGACACCGTAATATAACACTTTTGAGTAAGAAATAATAACATATAGAGATAAAGTTTTCAAAAATAAATTGCATTTTTAGAATTTACTCATCACAATGAATCCAACAAAATATATTTTGTCAAAAAATTATATTTATAGAATTTTGTGTTTTTAATGATTGTTTTGAAGATATTTAAATATTTTTGGGTGTTTTTGTAATTTTAGCCTCTTTTTTCTGCATTAAAATTGCCTTTTATTGCCTAAAGTTGGTTAAAATTATGAAATAACCCCAAAAATGCCAAGTTTCGTTAGTTTTTTTTAATAGAATTAAATATCAAGATACCAAAGTGTTAACGGAGAATACTACAAGGTACCAAAATGTCACTTTTTAAACCACATGGTACCAAAGTGAAATATGACCAAACTACAGGGTACCAAAGTGTAATTTATCCTAAATTTTATATATCCATCACATAAAAAATAAAACTATTAATTTTCTTTAACATACAATCTCCCTTATATTTTAATTTGTATAAACTAAAGATAGTCTTGATATAAAATAAAAATATTTGTAATTAATTTTCAATCAAGCGTAATAAATAATTGATAACAAGTACGCCAACACATTTTTTTCATAATATAGAAAGGTCTCAATATATCAAATATCAATAATATTTATTACTTACTTAAAAATGATGGACAAATATAGAAATTACATAAATTGAGACAAAACAAGCTAAGAGACCTTGATTTTCTGTATTAATATGTTTCTCTTTTTAATTATATTTAATTTTAGTAAATCTAATACTTAAATTAGATTTTCTTATTATTAGAGAGTTGAATTTATATAGGTATACTTATAAAAATTTGTAATAAATGCCAAAAGAATTGAGGAGATGATTGGTTTTTTTTTAAGAGATAATTGTTTCAAAATATAGAGAAAAAGTTCAATAGAGGCTAGGGGAACATGTTCATAAAGTTATGTTACCATTTGTTTTTTACCTGTTATTGTATATTTAATTAGTCTCACATCACTTAGATTTACAAGCATTATCCCACCACCTATCTATAAATAGATCTTTCATTCTCTTCTCCAAACACATACTAATCCTTGGAAGGGCTAAATCTTTCATCTTTCAAGATCGAGCCTCTAACTTATTTCATGTTATCTCGCCTCAAGAGGTAAGTCTTCTTTCTCTATCGGTTCATTTTATTTTATTTTTATTTACTGCTTTATATGTTTTTTTTCTTTCTAAGCTATTTTTTTTGCTTTTCTTTCTCTTTATTTAGTTTTTGTTTTATTTAAGTTAAATAATTTTAATATAAGTATAGGCAATAGACATATTTTTTTCTATAATTAGTATAAGATAACTTTCAGTTTGAGACTTTTTAAGGTGTTTTACATTTTCACTATAAACCAAATAAACTTAGCCCGTTTATACTTTAAAGAACCAATTTTTTCAAAATAAGTCATGTTGACTGTTTTTAAATTTTTTAAAAAATCAAAATTAATTTTATAATTTCTAAAAAAATTGACAAGAAAATCCAATTTTTTTTCCTTTGAACTATTACTAATATATATATATATATTAATCATGAAACATAATTTAAATTCAATTGTATAACTTTAATTACTTTTAACTATAAAACATCAATGATATGGTTGAAAGCTACAACTACTAGTAGCAGGAGTGTCTGATAAAATTTATAAAAATTGATAAGGTAGAAATTCACTTAGCATATCCATATGTTTTCATAATTTTAGAGATGATGGCTTGACTATATGTTACCAATCTTAAGGTTTATTGTAGTATCATTTTGTTAAATCAAATTTGTTTTATTAATATATAATTCTTTTGATTATCTTGAGTTGGTAACTTACAAGCATCATTTATCCTTACGAAAGATGTTGTGTAAACAATATGCAACAAACTCTTCAACTTCCACTTGGAATATTGAAAAGGACAATATTTTGTTTTTTATAAAAAGAGAAATTCGTTAAAAGAAAATGCAGGCAATACAGAGCATTAAGTTCTCAGGCTAATTTAATTTGATCACATTGGTTTATCATATATAGTTTGTCTCCCATTTACATTGTCTTTAATTTTTCTTTCTATCATTTTCAATTCATGCTAAACTGTATTAATGTATGTATACAACTAGATTCTTTTCATCTTTTTACAAGCTAAATCTTGCTTTTACGATGTGACAAACAAAAAATTTCATTTAATGATGACATTGTAATGGAATGGTCTTCAAAGAGTACTATTTTGTTAAATCAAATTTGTTTTATTAATATATAATTCTTTTGATTATCTTGAGTTGATAACTTATAAGTATCATTTATCCTTACGAAAGATGATGTGTAAACAATATGCAACAAACTCTTCAACTTCCACTTGGAATATTGAAAAGGACAATATTATCTTTTTATAAAAAGAGAAATTTATTAAAAGAATATGCAGGTAATACAAAGCATTAAGTTCTCAGGCTATCGAAGGCATGAAAGCAAGAGTTCTGAAACTAAAGCTATTTGGAGATTTTTATGAAATGTTGATGATAAAAAAATTTATAAATTGAAGCAACAACCTTCGTCCAAACAGCCTCAAAGATGCAACAACAAAACTCACACAAGGTGTTATTCCTTATCCTTTTATATTCTATTGATTTATTTTACCGTTATTCTAGAATGTGAGCAATTGGCCTCTTATTGGAAATCTAATGTGTTATTGAAATCTTCTATCTAAAATTTTGATCTATAATGATTCACTCTAAGTCACAAGATTATAGTTACATCACAAGTGAGTGTAGTCTCATTGTTCATCTTTTTTTTTTCTTTTCTGTGAAGACTCTTTTGCTTTCATAACTACAACGTTAATTGCTCTTCAAAAATGAGTTTGTCATAACTCATAACACTTTTATTTATAGGATCCAAATCCTCTATAATTAAAACCCTTAGTAGTTCTCTGAATTTTCGGGCAATAGATCCTCTGCCGTACTTTTATGATGATTTCTCTGATGTCCAGAGACTATATCCATAGGCTTATCTTGTGCCACATGTCCTACACTTTTTTGTTTGTGTTTGTAGAGGATCTTTCTTCACTCAAAACTAAAGGTGCAAACCTGCGTTTTCCCCATTTATAATTCAGACTTCAACATTTCTTTGTTATCGTCGCCTTTGCCATCATCGTCATCGTTGTCCATCATCGTCCCCGATGTTGTCCATTTCCACTGCCATTGTTCATGTCTTCATCTCTGTCGCTTGTTTAAGAGATTTGGGATTTGGTGGAGACACAGCCATTAACGGGATCCAACAACTTGGCTTGAGCCTCGTAGGAGATAGTAGGGGCGGCTTCATATCGGTGAGTGATCGAAATATTGAGCAAGAGCTTCGAGACATTGCTAGTGTTGAACCCCTTGTGGACTGCTACAAAGCGAGCCACACCCAGGTCGGAACCAAAGTATGGTGCAACAAAGATGATGAGATGCTTGTATTACAATGGTTTTGTTTCGTCGAAAGAAGAATTGCAAAGGACGAGGAGCATCATCGCAGGAGACACTTATTCCACCAGAATGAGAGGATTCTTCTATCATCATTCTTAGAAACAAAACAGAGTTATTTTAGTAAATTTAAAATTAAATTGGATTTTTCAATTTATAAAATTCTATATTTATATATGTACAATTAAGAATTTCAAATTTTTTCATAAATAATCATAGATGCAAATTCTATGTTTTCTGTGAATTGTTATGATATTCTATTTTTGTGTGTTCAAACATGATTGAACCCTTATGTGAAATCCTTATGTGAAATCTCATATGTTATAGAAATCTTCAATATGAAATTATGATATATAATGGTCCTTACTTGATCACAACGTTATAGTTATAGTTATACCATAAACGAGTGCACTCTCATTATTGTCATCTTTTTTAATGTAAAGACTCTTTTACTTTCATAACTACAACGTTAATTGCTCTTCAATTGAGTTTGCTCTCACACACACACACACACATATATATATATACTAGGGGCTTGGCGTGCCCGTTAAATATGCATGTAACGTTTGAATTGATTTAAAGTTGAAGATTATATTAAATTTTTATATTGATAAAAGAGTAAGTTTGGGACCAATTTGAGAAATTATACAAATATGTAAGACTCATCTAAAATAAATAAAATATTTAGGACCAATTTGAAATTACCTCATATGGGAGAGTGAGTGGAGAGAGAGAGAGAGTGGTGACATTTTTTAATTTTTAATTGTTTTTTTGCATTTTTTTTAATTCATTTATCTTTTTAAAGAAGTGGGGGAGTGAGTGGGGAGATAGAGTGGTGATTTTTTTTCTTTTTTAATTTTTTAATTCACTATTTTTGACCAACCATAAGGGGTGGAGCCATATAATATAGTATAGATATAGATATATATGGGCAAGAACGTCATGAGAAAGTTGACACGACCCTCTCTTGGGAGGCACGTGATCGGCACGGACATGGGTCTACCCCCATGCCGTAAGCCTACCCACAGATAATCCGTAACAATTAACATAACATAAACCTCATAAATCATAATATGTATATTTTGCGATAGTACTCAGAAGTATAATCTTATTGCTCACATGTAGAAAAATCAACCCAGAGTATAACCAAACCACTATATATACCATGTCAACGTAACCAACAAAACAAACATTTAATCAATCCCTCACACGAATGAATCACACAAAATAACAATGATACATAACCCTGTATCTTTTCCCTAAGTGCTAGTGGAGCTGACAGTTTAGAACTCAACACAATTCTAATAAATAATGAAATACCCACATGAACAACGGTGTGGGATCTTGATTAACCTCCTCCTAGAGCTGAAATAGCGGCTTGATCTGGACCTGTGTCTAAAAAAAATAAAATGAAACAAACGCGGAGTGAGTAAAAACTCAGTGAGTGGCTAACTCATCCCGATCGTGGTGTAGGGCACCACCACGTAGCGAGAGGGGTCCACCAACCAAAAGCAATCGTCAACATTGAGTAATTCCAAATCTTATTTATTACACGAAAATAATCCAACTTATTGCAGCAATTAAAATATGTATCGTAACAACATAACGATAAACAACTCAACTATAGAAAATTAGTGCTTTGAAAATAATCCAAAAAAAATACAAGAACAATCGTGGATTTAATAGAGAAAAATCTTATAAAAATAAGGGATTTCAAAGAATCATACCTGGAGAATTCATTTGACAATAAAATGAAGTTTAGTAGAGAAAATAACAAAAAGTTTTATGTTTTATAAATAATAAAGTTTGGGAATAGAAAACAAATCATAAAATCTTCTCTTTAAACTTCCTTCAAGGGCCAAAGCTTGATAAGACACTCAAGTCAATCAAAAACTTATGATACCTAAGAATTTTACGAATAAATTCTTTAAGACCATTAAGTGAAAAGAGGGATTATGAGGGATTCAAAAATATTTGGAAAAAACATCGTGAAAATAGAAGTATAGATCTCTTTCAAATCATACTCTGAGATATAAACGTATAGCTTTGGAAAGTCACTTTTCATATATAAAAGTAATTTAATAGCGAGATGTGCTTTCTTGAAAATCTTGATTAAAAGTAAAATCACCATTTGTTTAAAGAAAATGGGCTCATTCAGGCCAAGCACAACTAAACGACGATTACATCAGTAACATCTATCTATAAGGTAACCAACAATACCATAACAATCTAATTTGTACCATTCTAACCATTAAGGATAATGAAACATCTAATATTGATAGTATCAATATTCAACGTTGCACAATCATCAACTATTCAGCAAGTGAAGTGCTAACACAACTAATTCATCACGGTCATCAATTTACGAATGAATAAAGTCTCAACGTAATCCAATTCAGATCATTCATTGATTTATTAAACAAGTAATATTCTCAAACAATCCAAAAGACAACTGGTCAATCACATTTAATTCCCAAGCAAGTACAATATCAATATTTTCCACCTCGACCCTCAGGGGAGCATATATTTCATCACCTGAACCCATCGGGGAGCACACATATCAATAGTTATATTTTTCCTCCACTCATCCATGAGGAGCATATATATATATATATATAACATTATCAATATCCACCTCGACCTGTTGAGGAGCATGCACCATTTATTTATATAACCACCTCAACCCAACAGGGAGCACACACATATATATTTCACCTCAACCCGACGAGGAGCACACGCCATATGTATATACCACCTCAACCCATCGGGGAGCACACATCACATATATATTCCACCTCAACCCGTCCGGGAGGACACGCATACACAATGGTCTCGCAATTAATCAATGATAATGATTTCACAAGAGTAAGTAAAAAGTTTCAATCATTATTACAGTCATTACCAAGAGAGAGCTAGCACATACACAAACACAACCACCCACACAAATACAAATATTAATGTATATGCAAATGTAAATACAAATACAAATACAATACAAACGCATACAAATACAAAAACAAATACAAACACAAATACAATTACAAACACAAACACGAATACAAACACAACCACAATCAAATCAGTTCACCCAGGACACAACACTCAGAGAGAAATTAAATATTATAATCACCATCAATCTACACTTTAAATGATCAAATAAGATGTACAATTTGAATTTCGTATTTTACATCAATTATAGAAATTAATAAAAATTCACAAAAGAAACACACATAAAGGAATGTCACAAGGTCTATGGGGAGAACAACAACATCAATAACCATGTAAAGAAAATCAAACAAGCTACAAGAATACGAAGATAACAATAAATTCATCCGAACACTTGTCAAGACCAACTTTATAAAATCCAAATAATCAAGAACACCATAACTAGTATTGCAGAATCAAGATTCCACCGTAAGGGAATTTCCCACCAAATTGAACATATATCAGCCCCAACCCTTCATTGGGGAGAATTACAAACAATCGTCTCATCCTGTAGTCAGATAATATACCATACACAATCACTCATCCACAAGTAGTAATAATTGTATCAAAGTAGTTTAATTCCAAATCAATCACTCACCACCATCAATGAAATATTTAAAATGCAAGGCTTATATCCCAAAAGTACTCGAGATTCCCAAATTTTTCCGAACTGTCAATAAAAGAGTTAGTGCACAAAATAAACAAACCTCATCATCAATCAAGCCCTCTCAAGGGACAAAGGGGAAAAAGCCACTCACCTTAGCCGATCAAGTAGATTTCATATCTTCTTTCGTTCCTATCATCTATTGGTGCAAGACATCTGAAAACAGTAACATACTCTTGATAACATAACCAACACCATATTCAAGAAACAGTTCAATGACCCAAGGTTCTAAACTACCACAAATTTACCCTTTAGCAAATTAGCTAAGGAATCACATATGGACCCACTAACCAAGCACTTATCCTACCCTTTCCTACACCCACCTAAAATTCAAGCATCTTGGCCAAGGGTTCAACACGAGGCTTGGGTATCAATCTGAGAGCTTTAACAATGTTGTAAAATCCATAAGTTAAGATTAGTTCATAAGCAAATTTTAAAATCAAAAGCGTAAGTCAATTTCACAACTTGACACATTCTTTGCTTTCAAAATTATCTTGCATAGATAAATTACCAACTTTAAATTTGATGACATTGTTTCAAAACTCTTCATAATTCCAAAGTATCCCATTTAATTCATCAAAATCATCAAAATCATCCATAGGGACCAATTTGCAAACTTTAAAGTTTCACCATGAAAATCAAGTTTTAAAATATACATTCTAAATTCAAGTTAATACCTTGGAATTCATTATAACCCTCCAATAACTCATCAAAACTATCATTTTGAAAAAAAAAAAAAAAGACTTTTGGTCAAAACCCCCAATTTCAAGTTTCTCCCAAACCCTATTGGGTCCCAAATTCAAGGATATGGAAATCATGTGTCAAACCATTGTTAAAGAGAGTTCAAAGCATTACAAGTTTAGTAAGAAAACAACAACAATTTGAGTCAACAACAACACATGACAACCCACAAGGTAGAGGACCAAAAAGTGAGGAAGGGAATGAAGAAACACCAATGATGAGGAGAGGAAAGCTTCTAATCAATCAAACTAGTAGTTTAAGGATGAAAATGATCCTACATTAATCAACAATCTACAAGAAATAGGAGGATAGCCAACAAAATCGAAGTGAACATCAAATGGAAGTAAATAGGAGCAAATTCGTCGTACGGCAGCGCCGGGGGTTTCCGGAGGTGGTGCGCGGTGGTCTGGGCTGCCGGCGGTGGTGGAGGGCCGATGGGTGAAGTGGGAGGAGGAAGGGAATGGTGGAAGGCGAAATGAACCCTACAATGAAAGAGGATGGGTCGCGTGAGCTGATATGAGAGTGATTGGGGCTGTTTCGCGATTTTAACTAAATTTGGGGGGTGAAATGCAAATCTGAAGCAGGAAAAAGAAGGCCAAAATTGTTGAAACACCCCAGAATATTTTAATCCCTTCAAATCAGTCCTTAAAACTCAAAATTTTAAATATAAAATTTCTTGACAAAATTTATATTATTAGCTTCGTTGCGAAGAGTAGATTTCGAATATATAATTTGTTTTAGAAAACTTCAACTCTAATATGTTTCAGTTCTTACCCAAAAGTGTCATTTGTCGGGTCGAGATTAAAATCCAGATAAAATTTTAAACTCCGTTTACTTCCAAATTTTTACCACAAGCCAAATAAAATATGGGGATTTCAAATATGATCATTAAAATTATAAATTTTTGAGTTCACTAATTTCTAAAAATTATAATCTAAAAGCTTCTGATACCGGTCTAAAGCTAGCTTGAAAATCCATCTAAAATTATAAAAATCACTTATTTTATTTCTAAGCACCCAACACTAAATTCTAAAACTACATGATCTCACAAAAGTGGTAACACATCTCATTGCTCACAACAGTACAAAATGTATACTAGAAACTATCTTCAATTCATGACATGTACCTCGCTTTCAACATGCTTCGATCTATTGCAATTGACCAGATTCTTAAAATACATGAAAGGTTTTGGTTTATTTGGTGGTTGATTCATAACCTTCTAAAAGTTTCAAATGCAATGTGAATGACCCTTGTCTTATATTTGATTTTCCTCTAAACTTTGATTTGTTTGTTTTCTTTTTAATTTCTTCAGTCTGAAGTTTAGTCTATCTAAATGTGAGTGGACCATTGTGATCTCTTTATGACAACTAATATATAGTACCATGATATCAACTAATAATTACAGGTATTCCATGAATATTGCTCAAAATTTTGATGAGAAGAATAACATTTATAACAACAAATTATGAAACTTAATTAAGTAACAACAAAGTTCATAATGATTTTTTTAAGGGTAAAATACAGGAAAGGTACCTGTGGTTTGGCCTAATTTCACTTTTATGACGTGTGGTTTCAAAAGTTGCACATTAGGTACCTGTGAGTTTCGCCGTTAAACAGAAGCAGTACTTGTGTAATTTTCTGTTAAATTTTTGACGGAAAAAGCAGTACTTGTGGTTTCAAAAGTTGCACATTAGGTACCTGTGGTTTTGCTGAAGCTTGAACTACAGATTAACTTCATATTTTGATTGTATTTTGTTTACTTGTGTTACTCGTGGATGTTATTGTACTTATGTTGTTTATGACTATTGACAATCAATCTTAAATATATTTGGATGATTACTCATGGCATTTTATAGATGTTTGGATGTTTAAACTTAACAAGATTCAAGAATAAGATTGAAAAACATAACCAAATTTCCATTAATAAAGGTAAGGCAAATAATTGCCATTTCTTACAAACTTCCATAAACATAACCAAACACATAATCTAATTGCAGATACATTAATTTGCTAATAAGGCAAATAATTGTCATTTCTTCCCAACTTTGCTCCCCAAAGTACAAAGAGAGTAATCAACAGAAAAAACACTCAAGATCCTAACAACTTCTGCACTAAATTTTTTTGCCTCTTATTTGTCTTCATCATGCTTTCATTTGTCTTCAACTCCTTGATTTCAGCTTCAAGCTTGGCAATTTTTTCTTGAACCTTTTGTCCAAATTCACGGCCGCGTGGGCATGTTGGTTCATCAATCCAATCAAAAAAACCACATTGATAAGGCTACAAAGCATGAAATGGAACAAACCATTAACTTAACCAGAAATACAACAAACTACCAAATAACAATTTTCTACACACCTGATACTTCGGTCAAGTCCAAAATCGCCTTCCAAAAGAGCAAGGTTTCCAAGATGAACGCATGACTACATACTCACCACAGCCACAACGAATCCTGCGACCACGAAATGAAGATGATGAAGTTGAAGATGAATGTGCAGCAGTTGCCATGAAGTCTTCCAAGGAAATGGATGAAGAAAATGGATAAAATAAAGACCAAAGAGTTGGGGATTTTAGACTTGAAGCTGCACAGATGAAGAGAATCGATGAAGGTGAAGAAAATGGATGGAAATGAAGGCTTATTAGGGTTTCAAATGGTTTAAAACGTCAAAGAGCTGCGCACATGACTCTCACATGCGTTTTTTTTTCAAATTTAACGGAAAATTACACAAGTACTGCTTCTGTTTAACGGCGAAACACACAGGTACCTAATATGCAACTTTTGAAACAACACGTCATAAAAGTGAGATTATGCCAAACCACAAGTACCTTTCCTGTATTTTACCCTTTTTTCAAATTAAAGCAAAAGTACTTTTGGTACCTCCATTATATGAAGTCAGTTTCAATTGTACCCTCAAAGTTATTTTTGGGTCAATTGTACTCCCAATGTTTCATATTTTAATCAGTTATAGCCTCAGTCTTTCATATTTGAGTCAATTGTACCCCAAAATTGGTGGTATAATTGACAAAAAAAAAGATTAGACTATAATTGACCCAAAAAAATTAGGGGTATAACTGAGATCGACCCCATACTTTGGGGCTACCAAGAGTACTTTTGCCTTAAATCAAAAAAGGAAGGAATCATCATCATCAAAATTTCTATTCACTAAACATCTCAAGTTAATGTTGTCAGTAGTCAATTAAGTAAATAATTAAATAGATAGTTGGATTAATATTAATGACAAAACAAATTGTGAGGACCCAAACTAATAAGTGAAATTTAAGAAAGACGAAGTTGAGAAAAAGTGAATATTTGATGGACTAAAATGAAATTTCGGTCTTTTAATAATACCAAACTTTTTTTTGACTAAATTAGATTCAACCAAAATTTTAATAAAATAAAAAGAATTTTATTTAAGTGAGTATTTATAGGATACCATTTTATGAATCTTTGTTTTTTACTAACTAGATCTTCGTGGTTGAAATTTTTACAACAGTTGGTGCTGCGTTCCGATATACTAAGAATGAATGCACGCAAAAATGAATATATTTTTAGGCCAAAGTCCAAATTTGGTCCCTCAGTTATGCTGAATGTTCCAAATTGGTCCCTCAATTATTTTTCGTTCCGTTTTGGTCCTTCAGTTTTCCAAAATGTTGCATTGTTCGTCCCTCAGCACTTTCCATCTACTTTTTCTATTAAAAAAGAGGAAAAATAAACTTTCATCCCTAAAAAGTTTGTTTTTTATGTTAAAGTCCTTTTCTTTTTATACTAAGATCAAAACATAAGAAAAAAAACATAGATTAAAACTTTAATTGAATTTACCCAAAAACACAATTTTTCCTTCATCCTTCTCCCGCATCTCCACCAGCATCTCTCTCTCTTCTTCTTCTTCTCCTTCTTCTTCACTCTTGGGACCAACCCCTACGCCGTCCAATCTGCCGGAGCAGTTCGACGGCAACCGGAGCGGAGTTCAAATCGGAGATGAAGAAGATTTGAACTCCAATTTGAACACCGCTTTGAACCCTAATCCTAAAAAAAGGTTTATCAATATTCAATACTCATCATTCTTTATGAGTATTTGAACTTATCTCCATTAGAATCGCAAATCCGAGTAACAATTCGATGCGTTGCAAATTCTTTGCCCGTTGGGGTGAAAGTTCTCGGTTGCATAGAGGAGGTAATTGGAGAAATTAATACCATGTCTTAGATTAAACAACAAAATCAGAGAAGTCACCATTATATAACAAAAGGAATTAGCATCTGATTCAATAAAGGGAAAAGATTTAGGAAATAATTGTTGGGAAATTATAGAGGAGCGCAGCGGAAAACATTCGTAAACTTAAAATTTTTGCCAACTCTATAATTCCCTTCTAGGATCCACTATCTGAATTCATGCTAGTAAAGGAAGAATGTATACCTCAAATCAATCGGTGGGTTTGAATTCTGCGATTTCGAGAAGTCCACTCCAACGTGTCCTTCCTCTGCCGGTAATCCACACGAACAGTTTTGTAGACACCGAGGTGCTAGCCTCCAATTCTTTTCTCCAAAAGAATTCGGGAACCGAATCTACGAATCTTGAATGTTCAAGAACAATTCTTGAACACTCAAGAGCAAGTGGCGCAAGTCTCAAGAACAGTTCTTGATCACACACAAAACCCTAAGTGTTAGGGTTTAGGTCGAACTTTCTCTCTCTATTGAGAAAGTCGACTTTCTCTCTCAAAAATAGGTCAGACGAATTTTTCCTCTCACTTGGAATGAGTTAGGCAACTTTGCCTATGTGTGTGTAGTTATAATTATATTCCTAAAATCAGGGAATCCCTAAATTAGTAAATATAATAATTAGTAAATAATCAGGGAATTGATAACTCTGATTAGGGAATCCCTAAATTAGAGAATTATATAATCAGAAAATCATAATATTACATTAATATTATAATTTAGGACTCGAATGCTTAATTAAAATATTACCTTAATATCTTAATTTGAATTCAAACTGCAATCTTGAGAATCAAAATGCAAGATCAAATCTTGCACATGGTCCCACCAAGCAATGAGCCATTCCCCTTTTGTTTTTAAGGAATTTAATAAATCAAAACAACAACCCTAACTCTTAGGAAGTTATAGCCAACTTATTAATTCCCTAACAATATTGAATTAAAGTATTAACCTAATATCTTAATTCAAAATTTGAATCTTGAAAAAACAAGAGCATGAGGCGCCACCCTCATTCTTTGTTATCCTAATATTGGAGAATTTAATAAATCAATCTTCCCCTAACTTTTAGGAGGCTTATCCAATTTATTATTCCCTAATATTTTAAACAAGAATTTAATTGTAAATAGATTAATCAAATTAACTATTTAACAATTAATATATTTAAACTTGTCTAACAATTTTAAATATCATAAACGTAGATTTAATTTAAGACAAGACTTCATGTCCCAGACATTCAGCTATGTCTTAAATTGTGTCACTAAAGTGACCCACGAATTAAACCCTAATTCGTGTCCCATTGCGGTGTCTTGATCCTGCTCGTGTGTGACCCAGCAGGCCTCACGTGAAGTTGGCAGCAAGCCATCTCTATGACTCACAAGTCGAGAGCGGACTCTAGCAAGCCATCACGACTACCCAAAACACGTGAGTTATTGTTTTAACAAAACTGATTTAACCTTAGTACCACCTTGTCATAATCCCTATTGTCACACGATATTTTGGTCTTGGATAAGGCACGAGAATGTCATCCTTAATCCAAACCATAACTTTCTCAATTCTTTGAGTTAGTCCTATTTCCCTATGTGGCCACACATGTTGGAGATTGTGCCCTAGGGCCAATCATTTTATAAATATGTTTTGAACATATTGATTAATTTATGGAGATAAATTAATGGTTATCATATTATTAGCATGTTTACTATGATAACAGTCCCTGTTAATTATGTGATAATTAGTCTAAACTGCCCCTGGTCGCTCATTCAGTTGGAACTTGAAATGAACTAAGACCAGCATGACCTCGGTGTATGGAGATACATGCACTAGATGCTTTACGAGAGTCATGGTGCAATTACGTAAGGGGTTACGAGTTGCTGGACTGACCTGGAGAGTCCTGCATGGGTTTAGTCATCAGCTTGCCTCTCCTGTACGCCTGTCACGACGCCTTAGACCTGAGGTCATCATTATTCCGGCGTTGCAGTTGTCAGACTTAGTGACTTAGTGGAATGTTGATTGTCGTCCTAAAATTAGGAAGGTTTTTTATTTATAAAATTCCAAAGGAATTATAGAGCATATGACGCATGGCTTAGTGGGTCCCAAGGGGAGATTTGATCTTCCAATTGATTCCCTAAGATTACGATTTGAATTTAAATTAAATATTATGGTAATATTTTAATTGTAAATTCAAATTCATGAAGTCATATTATTATAATTTTAGAATTATAATAATGCTCTAAATATAATTATAAACCCTAGGGCTAGGCGCCTAGGTAGTGTGAGACAATTTATTTGTGCGAATTTCATCCTCCTTGTAGAGAGAGAGAAAATCGCCACTTTCAAGAACCCTAACTCATTGAGTGAGAATTTTTGGGCTCCCAAGTGTTGAGAGAGGAAAAATCGACTTTGCCTAAGGAGTTAGGAATTTCGATTTGCAGTCACAAAAAATTAGGGTTTGTGTGAGAAGGAAAAACAAGAAGGAGTTCTTGTGGGGTTTTCTTCTCAGTTTGAGCCATCCTTCCCTTTTGATTCAAGAAGGAGTTCTTGAGGTCAAAAGCACTGTAGATTGGTCCCTTGGTGCCCGACAAACTGTTCATGTGGATCACCGGCAGAAGGAGAACGCTGTGAGTGGACTCCTAGCACACGCCTTGTACAACCAACCGATTGGAACTCGTGAGGTATACCACTATCTTAACAGGTTTTAAATTCTACTAGCGGATCCGTTCGGGAATTTTAGGACCTGGCGCGTTTAAATTTTAAGTTTTATATTTGCTTCCGCTGCGTTTGGCGCCTAGAATTCCTAACAGTGGTATCAGAGCCACGCTAGTTCTAGGATTTAAAACTGTTTTTGTGTACATATGATGCATGATATGTGTGTTTACCGCTTTCAATCACATGTTTTGGTTTTACGAAAATCCACCGAACAGTTTTCTTAAGAACTTAATCTACGGAAAAATGTGCAAATTATATGTATATGATACATATGGAATCGATAGGATCGATTGGAAAAAAATTTTCTTGAATTTCAGGCCTAAAGTCGAAATCCCTGTATAATTATAAATAAAATTGTTTTAATTATAATTATAGTGGGGTGGCTGAAAATTTATTAAAATTATGAATTTTAAAATTTTTGGGTCAATAATTTAAATTCTTGAATGGAGATTCATGGTATTTATAATTATTGATACAAAGGCCTAATTTCAAGGAAGGCATGTTAAAATTGCACAAACCCTAAATTGAACACAATTTTAAAAATGTTTTTTAATATGTGTTGTTGTATGCCGTGTTTGACATAATTGTATGAATTGTTCATATGTGAATTGTGTGGTGTTGGATATGGCTCTAGGGTTTTGGTAAGTACGGCCTGCGTGTCGTCTCCCTTCACTCTATTGTAATTTTACTTTCAGTTTATACCTCAATGTAACTGGGGTTTATTCTCTTGTAATTTTATTTTTCTTTTTAGAAAAATTCTCTCATTGGCTTGAGAGGATTATAGGGTAGATGGGCCATATCTAAACACGGTATGTTTTTACATTTAGTTTGTATGTGATGCGCTAGATGTATGTTTAGGGTGCGAATTTTAACATGCTACTTTAAATTTTACGCTACAACCACGTATACGATACGAGCGTGGGATTTTGCATAGGATGCAAGATCCGTGCACATGTTTATATGTATGTGATACATGGGGAAATAAACATGTGACATGACTCGTTTAATTTTAAAAGAAGTTTTAAAATTAAACTATAAAACGGAACATTTTATAATAAAATCAAACCCTTTTAGAAAATCTTAAGTTTTAATGCCGTCAATAAAACACCCTGTTAAAATCTTGTTCATCGCGGAGCGGTGATCGCCTACGCGACACGTATCTGCCTTGACCTTTAGGAGACACGGGTGAATGGGAGTTTCAACACGACGCCCATTGAAATCTTGGTTCTTTGAATGCGGTGATCGCCTACGCGACACCTGTTCAGTTGGGCCTTGATGATATGGGGTTGGGCCTCGGCCTCGTTGTTTTGAGCCTAGCCATTCACAAGTTTTATTGTGTGACTTAATGGGGTTATCAAAACGGTTTTGGACCTCAAGGCATTAGATGGGATAAACATGCCATAATAAGTATCATATGATGATACAATCCCATAAAGATCTAAGAGTCACATAGGATGTGATTGGTAAGGAGTTACCTACCTAAATAACCAAAGGGTGCATGATCGCCTACGCGACGGTAAACTTTGGTGAAATATGGGTCTTAGCCACTAATAATAAATTTTACTGGGTTTTATAAAATGGTGGATATTTATTTTTCCTGCTAATTAAAACTTTTCATATCTTAGTTGAAGAATGAATGGCAAGCAATAGTTCAACGTTATCACTGCGACCTATCCTTGAGAAGGATAAATTGTCTGGGACAAAATTCCTTAACTGGTATCGTAATTTGAGAATTGTTCTCACCCAACGAAGGAAGCTGCAGACTTCCTTGACTGGTTTTGTAATTTGAGAATTGTTCTCACCCAACGAAGGAAACTTTGTGTCCTAGAAATCCCTCCCTTGAAGAGCATGCCAAGGATGTTTTATTAGAAATGTTTTATTAATTAAAAGTCATGGCTTGAGATTTGAAATTTGAATAGATTTGATCTAGATTTCAAATGATTGGATTAAATATATTAATGTAATATTTTAATTCAATAATATATATATATATATGGGGAAGTCGAATTTTAGGTCTAAGTTGGATTTAAATATTAGTGTAATATTTTAATTCAATAAAGACTAAAATTCAAGATTTAAAAGATTGACTAAAGATATTATGGTAATATCTTAAATCAATATTGTTGGAAAA
>QANZ01026898.1:15613-31145 GCA_003254925.1 Chamaecrista fasciculata | reverse complement strand
AAAAGATTGACTAAAGATATTATGGTAATATCTTAAATCAATATTGTTGGAAAATAACAAATTAGTTATAACTACCTAAGAGTTAGGTTTGTTATTTTGATTTATTAAATTCCAACAAATTGGAGAGGACTTGGCGCAGGGGCTTGGGAATCTTTTGGGAAGATTTGATCTTCCAATTTGATTCTCCAAGATTGCATTTGAATTCAAATTATAATATTAAGGTAATATTATAATTAGGAATTCAAGTCCTAAAATTATTGTAATCTCATAATTTAATAATTTGATAATCATATAATTTAGGGATTCCCTAATTATAATTATCAAAACCTCAAACCCTATATATATAGAGCTAAAGTCGACTTTCCCTAAAGCCTCATGTACTCTTGGAATTTTGACTCTCCTTAGCTTATTCACAAGAGCAAAATCGGTTTTGAGTCTTGGTGAAGAGAGAGAGAGAGAAAACACAACCCTAGTTTTCCTGGAGAGGGAAAGTGGCGCAAACCTAAAAGGAGTTTTAGGGTTTGTGACAAGGTTGTGTGAGATCAAGAATAAGATTCTTGATCATAGGCGCCATCTGTTCTTGGGAGTTCAAGAATTGTTCTTGAATTCAAGAACACCGTAGATAAGGTCCCTGGTTCACTTGGAGAAATGAAGGAGGCTAGCACCTGGGCATCTCCAAAACTGTTCGTGTGGATCACCGGCGGAGGGAGCACACTCGGAGTGGACTCCTCAGCATCGTAGACACAAAAGTCGCCGAATGATTTGGGTAAAATTCTAGTCCTTTTACTGATTCAGATCCATATAGCGGATCCTTGGGAAGAAATCACTATGCGCATATTCTGGTTTTGTTTAATTTTAAATTTATACCCGTTTCCGCTGCGCTGTGTGCGTGGTGATTTCCCAACAATCTTTCCATCCTTTATGCTAATATTGACATTAGCGGTCCATAAGAAAGGTCTGCCTAAAATTATAGTGTAATCGGTAGCTCTATTGCCATCGGTGTCTAGGACATAAAAGTCAGCATGAAAGATTAGACCTTTCACCTTGACTAAGACATCTTCTACTATTCCTAGGGGACGTCTGCTGCTTTTTTCAGCTAATTGCAGGATCAACCCTGTGTCCTTAAGTCCGTCCATATTCAAAGAATCATAGACTGACTAGGGCATAACGTTGATAGCTGCTCCTAAGTTCAACAATGCTCCATTGACTACGGCTTTTCCTATCATGCAAGGGATGGTGAATGAGCCAGGATCCTTGCGTTTTATAGGTATTTTAGGGTTTAAAAGGGCTGAAATTGTAGGGCTTAGTTGAAGTTTCTTTTGAGATGTTTTCTTTTTCTCAACTAAGTCTTTAAATACTTTAGTGTATCTAGGGACTTTCCTAACCAAATCTAATAAGGGTGGATTTATTTTTGGTTTTCCTAATAAGTCCTTTAGCTCCTTATCTTTTTTATCCTCTAGTTGTTCCTTAGTCATTACATGAGAGCTTGGAAACGGCAGGTCTTCTACCTTAGTTTCTACCTCAGTTTCTACCTTAGTTTCTACCTTAGTTTCTTCCTTAGTTTCCAACTTATTCACAACAGGAGTTTCTTCCTTTTCCTTCTTATAGTTAAAACCAAAGAAGAATTGGGCATACCTAGGGTGTTTTTCTATTATAGACTTAAAGTTTTCTCCTCCTTTGATCTCTATGAATACTTCTTCAGCTTCAGGCTCTTCCAGGGGTTGCACTAAGGTCTCTTGAGCAGGGTTTTCTATAGGTTCGGTTTCTCTAGCAGTAATGGCATGAACTGCCTTAGAACTACTAGGGGCACTAATGTTGGTTACTTTAACATCGGCTGCTCGAACAAAAGCTTGTTCAAGATCATTGTGCTTCCTTTTCATGATGTCCATCTCTTTAGAAAGAAGATCGATCCCTTGCCCAAAATCATCGAATCTCTTCGAAGTTCGAGCTTCGGATTCCTCAAACTTTCTAATGAGGAGTTGAGTGTCAGTTTCGGTTGAAGAAAAGTTTTGTCTTTGAGGAGCTGGGTTATTAAAGCTTTGGTTTTGGAAATAATTTCCAGTCCTAAATCTATTATCAAATCTTCTAGGAAATCGAGTAGGGCCTTGTTGATACATGGTCGAAACTTCCTCGGGTTGATGGGGACATTCCCTACTTCCATGTTGATCTGAATCACACACGGAGCAAGGTGCTGTCACAAGAGCGACTTTTCTTGGCGAAGAGGCTAATTTGTCATTCATCTCTTTGACAGCTATGGCTAGAGTGTCTATGTTTGATGCCAACTTTTCCATCATCGGGTCTGACTCATTGGTTGTTATTCCCTTGACGGCACGGGTACGTCTTCTTCGGTTTTCTCGCTTGAGGGTGACTTCCTTGATTAGCTCCCATGCGGTTTCAACATCCAATTTCGTAATGGATCCATTGGACGCGGCATCGATGTGATTAGCCTCGTCGTCTAGGAGTCCACTACAAAAATATTCCACTAATTGCTCCTCAGTGTACTGGTGATTAGGACACTTCACTAGAATGTCCTGCTCAAAAAGTGTTGTCTAAAGGGGTATATTATTGACTACATGGAAAAAGTGTTGTCTATTTCTTGATTAGGGAACGGTTTTTGACCGTTGTTAAGATTAGTGTTGCCATAGACCAAATATGGTGTAGTGGGTATTTGAGTAATGTCTCGTTATCTCGTTGTTCTATGGCTGAGATTTGCTGTTTAGCGGCAGATGCTTTGGCTTCGGGAAAGTACTTATCGAGAAATACTTTCCACATCACATCCTCTATGCTTGGTGTTGGTGGTTTCATGGTTCGGCAGTGAAGATACAAATTATTCAAGTGAGTAAAAGGATTTTCACTGGCCAATCCATGAAACTTAGGTAATCCATTGAAAAGTGGTTCTTTGATCACAAAATCCGTTTGGATTTGAGGGAACACATTTCGCTGAACCTCATACTGTTCATTAGACTGGGATGCTTCTCTTATAGATCTTCTCGGTCTAGGTTTTCCATTATTTAGACCGTGATTTTCGCGAACTTCTTCGCGTTCTTGGTTATCTAACCTACGGTTATTGCCTGAATTTTCCATTTGTTCTACTCTTTTATTCTTTTTTATGGATCTTAGTGTTTTATTCAAATCTGGATCTAGGGGAACTAAAGGCTATATAGGTTTCCTAGGCATATACTTGAAAGAATAATAATAAAAAGAAAAATAAAGACTAAACAATTAAAAATTAAAATGAATTAAAATAGACGCAAACAAACTAAACGAATAATAAAAATCAAAACGAAAATAGACTAGAAAAATAAGGACTCTAAAACAAAAACAAGACTCAAAATAATAAAATTCGACTAACTAAAAAAATGAAGACTCAAAATAAAATAAATAAAAATAAAGACTAAAAAAATGAAAAAAGAATTAAAGACTCTAAAAAAAATAAAGACTCAAAAACAAATCACAATTTCTTAGGAAATCAAGAAAGAGTTCCCCTGCAACGGCGCCAAAACTTGATGCGACACCCGTTGTAAGGTGTCAAGCGAATCAAATTTAATTATACTCGAGCCTCGCAAGTATTGATGAAGATTGTGCCCTAGGGCCAATCATTTTATATGTATGTGTTTTTTTGAACATATTATTTTGATTAATTTATAGATGATAAATTATGTCGTTATCATATTATTAGCATGTTTACTGTGATAACAGTCCTTTATTAATTATGTGATAATTAGTCTAAACTGTCCCTGGTCGATTATTCTCGTGGGAACGTGAATGAACCAAGACCAGCATGACCTCGGTGTCTAGAGATAAACGCATGTGATGCTTTTCGAGAGTCATGGTGCAATTATGTAATGGGTTACAAATTGCTGGACCGACCCGGAGAGTCCTGCATGGGTTTCATCATAAGCTAGTCTCTCCTGTACACCTGTCACGATGCCGTTAGACCTGAGGTCTTGACTATTCCAGCGTTGTAGATGTCGAACTTTGGCCTACTCCAACGTTGCCCGTAACAGGGTAGCCATACAGGCTAGGTACAGGTTTGGTTGTTTACCGTGCTGAGGAATGTGGTTGACCAAGAAGGAATTTTGTCCCTCATTAAGACGAGAGATATTTGACTGGGCCCCTCGATGAGTCTGTCCAAGGAATGTGTGGCCACACAGGGAAATGGGACTAACTCAAGGAATCGAGAAAGTTGTGGTTTGGAATAAGAATGATGTTCCCATGCCTTATCCACGACCAAAATATTGTGTGACAATAGGGATTATGATAAGGTGGTACTAAGGTGAAATCGATTTTGTTAAAACGATAACTCACATATTTTGGGTAGTCGTGATGGCTTGCTAGAGTCCGCTCTCGACTTGTGAGTCATAGGGATGGCTTGCTGCAAACTTCACGTGAGGCCTGCTGGGTCACACATGAGCAGGATCAAGATACCGTAATGGGACACGAATTAGGGTTAATTCGTGAGTCACTTTAGTGACACGATTTAAGACAAAGTTGAATGTCTTAGGACATGAAGTCTTGTCTTAAATAATATCTACGTTTATGATATTTAAATTTGTTAGACAAGTTTAAATATATTAATTGTTAAATAGTTAATTTGATTAATCTATTTACAATTAAATTCTTGTTTAAAATATTAGGGAATAATAAATTAAATAAGCTTCCTAAAAGTTAGGGGATTATTGATTTATTAAATTCTCTAATATTAGGATAACAAGGCTTGAAGGTGGCACCTCATGCTCCTTGATTTTAATTAATAAAATTGTTTTGTTAATTAGAATCAAGATTTGAATTTGAATTCAAGATTCAAATTTTGAATTAAGATATTAGGGTAATATTTTAATTCAATATTTTTAGGGAATTAATAAGTTGGTTATAACTTCCTAAGAGTTAGGGTTGTTATTTTGATTTATCAAATTCCCATAAAAGAATTAGGGAATGGCACATTGCTTGGTGGGTCCATGTGCAAGATTTGATCTTGCATTTTGAATCTCAAGATTGCATTTTGAATTCAAATTAAGATATTAATGTAATATTTTAATTAAGAATTCAAGTCCTACATTATAATATTAATGTAATCTTATAATTTTCTAATTTGATAATTCACTAATTTAGGGATTCCCTAATTATAATTATCAATTCCCTAATTTCAAGAGTAACTCTATAAATACCAAAGGGCCAAGTCGACTTGCATAATTCATTCAAGTGGAGAGAGAAAATTCGACTTGACCTAATCTAGAGAGAGAAAGTCGACTACTTCCAAGAGACAGAGAAAGTTGACTATTTTTCCTAGAGAGAGAAAGGTGTGATCAAACCCTAAAAGGTTTGGGGTTTGTGTGTGAGTTGTGCGCCACTTTTTTTGAGGGTTCAAGAATTGTTCTTGAACATTCAAGAACCGTAGATTGGGTTCCCTGCATTCTCTTGGAGAAGAGAAGGAGGCTAGCACTTGGGTATCTGCCAAACTGCTTGTGTGGATCACCGACAGAGGAAGGACACGTTCCAGTGGACTTCTCCAATTTGCAAGTTGAAAGCTACCGATTGATTTTTAGGTATACCTCTTCTCTTACTAGAATAAATGCAATTAGTGGATCCTAGAAGGGAATTATAGAGTATACGCGTTTTATACGTTTTTTTGTTTTTTCCGCTGCGCTCGCTCTATAATTCTCCAACAGTGGTATCAGAGCCACGCTAATCTTGTGTTTATTCTAGTTTTTGTGATATACATGAGATGTATGTTTGAGTGTTTACCGCTTTCATTTGTATGCTTGAATTTTTCGAAAATCCACCATGAGTTTTTCGAACCTAGTATAAAAATTGGTGCAAATTTATGTATTTGATACACAAGGAAATCAATTGGATTGATTAAAATTTTTCTTGGAATTTTAGGTCTTGGTCGAACCCTATATATATTTTTAATTAAAATTGTTTTATTTATAATATTGTAGGGTGGCTGAAATTTTATAATTATGAATTTGTAAATTTTGGGTCAAAAAAATTTGAGTTCTTGAATTCTTGATTTTTGATGCAAGACTCTTATTTTTCAAGAAGGCATGTTAAATTGCACAAACCCTAATTGAACACAATTAAAATCGTTTTTTTTTTTTGTGTGTGTTTGTATGATAGCCGTGTATATTTATTTAAATATGTGAAATGTTCATGTATGAGTATGGTCTTGGATATGGCTCTAGGTATTTTGGTAAATATGGCCTGCGTGTCGTCTCCCTAAATTCTGGATGTAATTTTATTTTCTTTTCACCTCAATGTAAATGAGGTTTCCCAATGTAATTTTATTTTTCCTTTTAGAAAAATTCTCTCATTGGCATGTGGGAATTTAGGTTAGATGAGCCATATCTAAGCACGGTTATATTATGCATTTAGTATTTTGTATGAGATGCAAATTGGCACTAGATGTATGTTTAGGGGTGCGATTTTAACATGCAAAGTTTTATTTTTACGCACAACCACGTATACGATACGAGCGTAGGATTTTGTATGAGATACAAAATTCATGCATGTGTTTATATGTATATGATACATGGGGATAAACACTTGGCACACTCATTTAATTTTAAAATTAGATTTAAAATTGAACCAAAATTAATTTTAAATTGAACCCTTTTAAAATCTTAAGTTTTAATGCCGTCAATAAAACAACCCTGTTAAAATCTTGATCATTGTGGAGCGGTGATAGCCCAAGCTACACGTATCTACTTTTATCTTGAGGAGACACGGGTGAATGGAATTTTCAACGCGATGCCTTATTGATGTCTTGGTTTATTGGATGCGGTGATAGCCCAAGCTACACGTGTTTAATGGGCCTTGATGATATAGGGTTGGGCTTTTGCCTCATTGTTTTGAATTTGGCCATTTACAAGTTTTATTGTGTGACTTAATGGGGTTATGAAATCGGATTTGGACCTCAAGGCATTAGATGGGATAAACATGTTGGGAATTCAAGGGCGCCTAAGGCAGCGGAAGCATGTAAAACGGTAAAAAAAAAAAAACTTTAAACGCCCAGGTCCAAGAATTCCCGAACGGATCCGCTAGCTGAATTTAAAACTTTTGGTTAAGTGGTATACCTCACGAGTTTCAATCGTTTAGTTGAACGGGGCGTTCCCAAGAAGTCCACTTGACGCGTCCTTCCTCCGCCGGTAATCCACACGAACAGTTTGGAGATGCCTAGGTGCTAGCCTCCTTCACTTCTCAAGTGAATCCGGAACCTTTATCTACGGGTGTTCTTTTAATTCAAGAACTCTTCTTGAATGTTCAAGAACTATATGGCGCCTTGATCAAGAACACTTCTTGATCCCACACAATCTTGTCACACAATATTAACTCTTAATATTGTGCGCCACTTTCTCTCTCTAGGAAAGCAAGATTGCGTTTTTCTCTCTCTCCTCACCAAGAGAAAATCGAATTTTCTCTCTAAGAAGAATTAGGCTTAAGTCGATTTTTCTCTATGTGCATGAGGCTCTCACCTTTTGTGATTTCACTCTCAAGAATCCAATTCTCAAGTTTGTGAATTCTCTCTCTAGGCTAGATCAAAATCGAAATTTTTCTCTCTCTATAATTGGCATGGCAAAGTCGACTTATGGCTTGCCTATTTATAGGGTTTGGGGACTTTGATAATTATAATTTTAGGAAGGCCTAAAATTATATAATTATCAAACCATAATATTATGATATCTTAATATCACAATTTTAGGACTTGATTTCCAATTTAAAATATTACCTTAATATTAAAATTGGAATCAAAATGCAATCTTGGAGAATCAATTTGGAAGATCAAATCTTCCCAAATCTCTCTCCAAGCCATGCGCCTATCCTCCCCCTTTTTTTGTTGGAATTTAATAAATCAAAATAACTAACTAACTCTTAGATAGTTATAACTAATTTGTTATTTTCCAACAATATTGAATTAAAGAATTCCCAGAATATCTTTAAGTCAATCTCACCAAGTCTCAAACTCTAGATAATTGAATTAAAATATTACATTAATATTTTAAATCCAATGGGCCTAGAATTTCGACTTGCCCTATAAATCATGAATTAAAATATTACTTTAATATATTTAATTCATCCATTTGAAATCTAGATCAAATCTCATTTGAATTTCAAATTTCAAGCCATGACTTTAATTAATAAAACATTTTTATTAATTAAATTCCTTTTAAATATGAGGCGCCAACCTCATCCTATTTAGTCCTAATATTAGTGAATTTAATAAATTAATAATTTCCTAACTCTTAGGAACATTATCTAATTTATAATTCCCCTAATATTATAAATAGGAATATAATTGTAAATAGCCTAATCCAATTATCTATTTAACAATTAATATATATATATATATATTTAAATTTGTCTCACAAATCTAAATATAATATATCTGTAGATAATTAATTCAAGACAAGACTTTATGTCCCACAATAAGTTATGTCTCAAACGGTGTCACAAATGTGACCCACGAATTAGGGTTAACTCGTGTTCCAGCTTGGCATCTGGTTCCTGCTCGTGTGTGACCCAGCAGGCCCCACGTGAAGTTGGCAGTAAATCATCTCATGACTTACAAGTCGAGAGCGGACTCTAGCAAGCCATCACGACTACCCAAAACACGTGAGTTATCGTTTTAACCCCTAAACGACTTAACCTTAGTACTATCATGTTCAGATCCCTTTTTGTCCTACGATATTTCGGTAAGGATCAGGCATGGGAATGTCATCCAAAATCCAAACCTCAACTTTCTCGATCTCCTGAGTAAGTCCCAATATCCAGTGTGGCCACACATTCCCTTGGACAGACTCGTCGAGGGGCCCAGTTAAATATCTCCCATCTCTATGAGGGACAAAATTCCATCTTGGTCAACCACATTCCTCAGCACGACAATCAACCAAACCCGTACTCAGCCCTTATGGCTACCCTGTTACGGATAACGTTAGACTAAGCCAAAGTTTGACAACTGTAATGCCGGAATAGTCAAGACCTCAGGTCTAAGGGCATCATGACAGATTGTACAGGAGAGACCAGCTAATGACTGAACCCATGCAGAACTCTCCGGGTCGGTCCAGCAACTTGTAACTCTTACATAATTGCACCATGACTCTCGTCCCAGCATCTAGTGCGTGCATCTCCATGCACCGAGGTCATGCTGGTCTTGGTTCAATTCAAGTTCCCACTCGAATGAGCGACCAGGGACAATTTAGATTAACTATCTCATAATTAATCATGGACTGTTATCATAGTAAACATGCTAATAATATGATAACCATTAATTTATCTCCATAAATTAATTGATATGTTCCCAACATATCTTATCTTGAGGCTAAAACGGTAAAATCACTCTATTAAACTCAAAAGAAACATTAAATACTATAAAATAGCCTCTAGATAACATGGTCAAGATTAGTTTGGTAAATGACATAGCCTCATTGAAAATGGATTAGAAAAATAATAAAGTAATGCTAATTAGGTTATATGTTTTCGTGAAAGAGAAGAAAACTAAAAAAATCTAATAATTTAATATTTGGAAAATAGTGGATTAGTATGATCAAAGAAATATTTTAAACTATAATTTGTATGAAAAACATTATAAACTAAAACTTGTATTTATAAACTATTAATTTTTATTAGTCTATTAATTAATTATTATTTTTTATTTATAGTATATAAATTTTTTATACTACAAAATTTAAATAACATTTAATTATTACTAATTGCAATTCAACCTTGGTTAAACTAGTGAAAATTGAACAAATACATCAACAAATTCAAAAGGTAGTTTCTTAAAAACTTTGTCTTTTAGTTTATTATTTTGTTAATTTGAAACATCTATAAGGAATAGTAAAATTCATACATCTTTACCTTGACTTTCTTCTTCTTCTTCTTTTCATTCAATTCTTTTCCTCATCTTTCTATCCCATGCATGTCCCAAAACACATTATGTTCCCAATTGTTAAATCTACAAAACAAATTTACATTTTCCATTTTGGTTACAAGCACTAAGTATTAGTTTTGTCTTCACAGGCCTATATAATACATTTTGTTTTTTCTGCTTTCAGTAGCCTAATTGTAGCTCCAGCGGTAGTACAAACAGACCTAGCTACAATCTACTCTTAATATATATGCATCATTGCCAAACTACAAGGAAAAAAAAAACACTCCTTTGAAGTAGAAATACAAATAAGTAGGACTCTCTTGACTGTTCAAAAGGCCATGCATCAAAACAATATACAATGCTAGCTCTTGTATACCCCCATTCTCTCATCGTCTCCTTGCTAATTGAAATGTCCTCTTTAGAAAATGATTGGCAGCTTTGTCATTTCGATGACACAATACCCTCAATATTGTGTTAGGGTCTGCCTTGTGCCAACTTCTCGTGGTTGGAGGCATAGGCAATTTTTGCCCATTACCCATTCCTCCTAACCCACTTGTCTCACACGTTAGAATGCTAAAATCGTCCATCAATTGTTCAGTACTCTGACCCATTAAACCTATGACTCCCTCTACTACATTTGCCTCTTTGTGCACTTTCTCCTCCATTAACAGACCTTCCCCACAACTTACAAAAATCATCTTTAGATTCTCAAAGTCCTCTTCAATTTGTTGGTGATCAGACTTATTATACACTCTATTGTTTCCACCAGCCAACAAAACCATGAGAAATGCATCAAAACAAGCCTTCATCACTTCTTTTACTGCCTCTGCTTGAGCTTTCTCTGTCACAATCGTCAACATTAGAGTCAAATTTTGTTTCAAGGTCTTCAACAAAGGGCGGATGGAGATGTTTGAAATTTCACCCATGTATAAACTATCATAGAACACAGATTTTGAATCGAGGAATATGAGACGGCAAGCAGCAACTTCTGATACATGTTGGCAAGCAGCAACAATGGATCCACATATTATCTCAAAGTAAGAGGTGGATGTAGTAAAACGGTGTCGTTCTGAGGGGACTACACCAGGATTGAGACATAGGGCTTTGTCTATGGCGTGGATGTGAGTGAGGAGATATTGTAATGTGTTAAGACGAATGTAGAGACGTTGTGTTCCACGACTTGTTAAGGGACGAGGACTATGACATTCAGCTCCTCCAGTTATATGTTGGTGGTGTTGTTCTTCTAGACCGTAGCTACAAGGGCTAGTTATCTTCCACATCTTACTAAATCTTGAATCACGATTGCATCTAGTTAGTGGGGGAAGTGAAGGAATATAGCTCTTTTTTGAACCTATGATGATTTTAATTATATGAAAAATAAAATTAGTCATGAAATTATTAGATACAAAGCTCAAATGGGTAGTTTTTATTTTGAGAAAACCCACTATTTTGGTCCTTATATTTACAGTGAGTCAACTAATCAATTCCTGCATAATCAAAATATATGATTGATCCCTAAATTAATGCAATTATCAACGACTTGGTCCTTAGCGGTCAAATTCAAGGACAAAAAAATCTAGCACAAATTCAGGACAAAAAAGAATTAATTTAATAAAAATTCAAGGACCAAATCACCACTAAGGACCAAATAGTTAACAATTGAAATACTTGAGGAGATAGAATTGTGTATTTTGGTTATTTAGGGACTAATTGGTTGACTCGGTGTAAATTCAAGGACCAAATAGTAGGTTTTCTCATTTATTATAAACAAACATGTTTTGATTTTTGTATAAATTATAGAGCCTACCACATGCTGCAACAAATGTCATGTACTCCCGAAAGAGACTCTCCAATCCAGTAGCAAGATCTTGAACTGAATCCTCAGTGATTCTAATGGGAATCTTAAAGAATTCTTCCACAGTTAGGGTGGCAACTCTTACAAGCTCCACTGATGATTGTGCATAAGGTTCTTGTTTGGACTTTGGATTCCATGTCTGCAACAAAAAGAATTAAGAACAATCTAAATGCACATTAATTCCATAGACCTTCAAATGCAATGACCTTTTTTTTTTCTTTTGTAAAGTTGATTAATTATTACCTCTACTTCTTTAGCCTTTTCAAAGAGTTGTCTACATTTGTTAAGTGATTCATCCATCCATTTTCTCAAGAGGTTCGTTATGATTGTGTCAACTTCATAAGGAACCATCTCTCTCACAATTGTTTTGCCACCATCCTCACAGTCAACAGAATCTTCAACCACCATTTGGACCAAGACATTCTCTAGCTTGGCAGCCCTATGCAATACTTCAATCGTTTCAGTAGTGAGTGAGGCAACCTCACTAAGATATTGGTTCAACACTTGAGCATAACAGGTGTGTAGTGTCAATGCTGCAACCGCACTTGCTGTTGTCTGCCATTTCTTTAGCATTGGACTATAACCTTGTCTCTCTTTCATTGCAAGATCCTCTGTTTCTTGAGCCAGTTGGAGCAAAACTTCATGTGCTTCTTCCTTTTCTTCAGAATTAGCAAACCTTTCATTTGCTGCTTCTATCATCTAGAGTCATAAGGAATGAAATACAACATTATTTGTTAATGAAATCATATGAAACACAAACACGAGACACAACAATGCCACACTAACACATCAAATTGTTAAAATTACATGACATGGCATGTATTTATATATATATATAGAATGTGTGTCTTATGTGTATAAACATAGACACATGTTTGATACAGTGACACTCCCTCCAAATTAAGTGTTCGTGCTTCAAGAAACAAAGAAGATGATAGTTTGAGTATATATATAATACCTTTTGGAATGCATTTTTCACTGAAAATCGAATATAACGATCAACTCGATCCTCAGAAGAATCCAACGTATTTTCTCCATTCTCTCTTTCGTCCCCTTCTATAACTGGAAGTTTCTCACTTAAAATCTTAGAGGCTGACAAAGCAAGAGGAAGAAGATTTTCGAATTGACCCACACTCCCACTAAGGAAATGCTCATGGTAATTTAGCAACCTCTTTTCTAGCCACCCTATCATTGAACTCAACATGGATGATAAAATCTTTACATAAAAAGAATCCCTTTCTTTATCTGCATCAACAGCCACCTCTGCAAGCATAGCATGTGCAGCACAAAGAAGGTCAGGTTCTACTTGTCCAGTCACAATGAATTGCTCAAAAAGCACCCAAGTGAAGCACACATTGTGGATAGCCTTGGTGATTCCAAAGGTAGACCATGTCTTCTTCATAAGTTCAAGTAGCTCATCAACCTCATCTAGCACTTGAGTCTCATCCTTGATGTCAAAAATGGATTGAAGGAGAGAAGTGTAGAGGTGGATGTTTACCGGGAACCCGTCGGCCCAGTGGCAAACATCGGTGGGGGCGCCATCGGTTGTTCTCCAAGATAAGGAAACAACTGAGTTGCAAAGGACTCGCATGGTGTCTGAGGTCTTGTTGGTGTCTAAAGGATTGGCCTCTGCACTTAGTATGATTTCCTTGAGACGCATGGTGAGAGGGTTTGACTTCTCAATTGGAATTAAAGGGTGCACAAGGAGGCCTACTTCTAGGACCTTGAGTTGCCTCTTTTGCCATAGATGGTACTCATGAGAATTGTCAAATTCTGAGGGCTTTATGTGTCGCAAGAGTTCTAAAGGCAGGATGATACTCTCTGCTCTCTTTCCCATCTGCATTTAATTTGTTATTGAAAATGGTTAGACCAAAAACCATTGGATTTTGCAACAATGGATTATGTAATTTGTATATCTAGTTATGATGTTCAGACTTATTAACCCGATCACTTGTATTATATATATAGAGAGAGAGAGAACTATTTGTATCATAGTTGTTGTGAAGAAATTATGTAGAATTTAATTATTGGCAAAAACACTCTTTTCGTCTACAAACTTTACATCAACTTTCAATTTCGTCCTCAATATTCTTTTCCTATCAATATTTCGTCTGTCATATTTTATATTTTGATTGAATTTATCATTTGATTTTACTTTAGCCAAATATTAACAATCTATGATAGTGAGATATGATTAAGTTTTGTCAGTTGATAGAAAATAGATGTAGAAGTTATTAGTAGTTACTTGGCCAACGAGAGTTCTCATGAGTGTTTTCCTTAGCCGAGTATCACTTTGGTCCGAGACCCGCATTTGTTGTCTCATGATCTCAGCTGACGTCATTGGCCGCCGTGGCCTAATTGGCGGCATTGACGATGTCGACGGGCTTCCTCCGGCCGGTGTCGTGGATTGTCCCGGCTTTCCCAACGGCGACGTTGGAGACGGCAACCCTCCACAAGACATCATTGTTGTCACCATCCTCTTTGATGATGGTGTCCTCTTTAGCATCTTTAATCCAAGAGCTCTCTTCACCTTACTCAGTGTCAATGGTGTCATGGTCGTTGTCACTGCCTCTCCATTATTATTATTATTATGGTCGTGGCTAGAGTAAAATGTGATTGCGTTCTTGCCTCCAAACCCAGGTGAGGAACGACATGATGTGAAGAAAATCTCATATGCAGCTTGTCGAATGTCATTCTCATCAAGGCCCTCGAGCTTCCCAAAGGGCCAAACAAGGTCATTTTCCTTGTCAAAAAGGTCATGATGACGACATTGATAACGCTTGGTGGAAGAAGAAAGAGGACCAGGATCAGATTCACGACGGCTGTGCTGACCCATTTTGATGCACCAAAATCAAGATGGGTCAGAAACAAACCGACGCTGAAGGGTTACGACAACAGCGACGGCAATGCTTATTATACAAAATTCATCAATTTAAACGTCGTTGAATTAAGTTATGGCGGGAGAATGGAGAGATAACAATTAAGTATGCATTTCTCTTAACAATGGTGTGTTGTTCCGATTTTTCAGTTAAAGACATTCAAAAGAGAAATGCACGAGTGGGTGATGATTATGGCCTTGCCAACTATGACACAAGCGAAGAAAACGACAAACGAATAAAATCTAAAATACCACAATTTCACTTGCATTTGGGCCGTACTTGTCGGAACCGCAAGTTTTTCTTTCTCGTTGCTACCTCATATTTATCTATAGTGAGGCTTAGTTTGGCTCATGGCATATGATAGAGATATATAATTAAAAGGCTTAAGTGCAATTTTGGTCCCCTAACTTTTGCAAAGGTCTCAATTTGGTCCCTTAACTTTTTTTGTTGCAATTTTGGTCCCTTAACTTTCGCAAAGGTCTCAATTTGGTCCCCTAACTTTTTTTGTTGCAATTCTGGTCCCCTAACTTTCGCAAATGTCTCAATTTGGTCCCCTAACTTTTTTTGTTGCAATTTTGGTCCCTTAACTTTCGCAAAGGTCTCTATTTGGTTCCCTAACTTTTGCAAAGGTCTCAATTTGGTCCCCTAACTTTTTTTGTTGCAATTTTGGTCCCCTAACTCTTGAAAACGTCTCACTATTAGTCTAAAGTGCACCTCCAAGTCATGAAAACGTCTCCGCATAATGGTCCTTTTTTAATTCATTTCACCCATATTTGTCACATCATTGGCCAACTCAGCCTGCCAGATCGGCACTAACGGCAGATAATGGATGGAAAAAGTGCACTTGGGACCAACAGTGAGACGCTTTCAAACGTTAGGGGACCAAAATTGCAACAAAAAAAGTTAGGGGACCAAATTGAGACCTTT
>QANZ01026891.1:7592-31912 GCA_003254925.1 Chamaecrista fasciculata | reverse complement strand
AAATTTAGAAACGCATGATATGTTTCTAAATTTTGGCATCAAAGCAGTCATTGCAAATTTTGTTTCTAAACTTATAGTTATATAAAAAGAGGGACACATTTATTTTCTGTTGGTAATTTTGTTTCTAAATAAACCTTTTAGAAACAGAATTAACTTTTGTTTCTAATTTCTGTTGCTAATCACAATTTTTCTAGTAGTGCTTTACCCATAAAAAATTCCTGTTCAATTGATGTCATGGGCTTTAAAAGGCCCAAAGTGTTTTTAAATTTTGTTCTTTTCTTTTTGGGTACAAGTAGATTTTGTCCTGACATGAGGCAAATTCATAGTTTGCATTGGCGCCAAACTAATCCGTCCATCATTGATAAATTTAGGGAGGTAGATAGAGATGTGCAGAATTCGGTCCAACCCGATTAAAATTGTCGGGTTTGATTGAGCTAGGTTACTCTAATTAGTTTGTTTGGATTGGAAAATCATTAAAAAAAATGAGGTTAATCTGGTCGGATTATGCGGGTTGATTTGATCCGATNTAAAATTGTCGGGTTTGATTGAGCTAGGTTACTCTAATTAGTTTGTTTGGATTGGAAAATCATTAAAAAAAATGAGGTTTTTTTTTTTTGGCCAAAGTAAATCTTCATTGAAACAAAACAAAAGTATACAAGCACCAAAAGACACAAAAACCAGAACAGCCTAGCCTACACCAGTATCTTCGCAACAAGCTCAGCAAACAAAACATGACACAAAGAGGGTGGGGGATTAATGACCCAATCCAAAGGACACACCCTCCTAAGACCCATTTTGGCAACTAAATCAGCCATCAAGTTACAGATTCTTTTCACAAACTGAAAAGACCAATCTCTATGTACAGAAAAAAATTCTGCAGATTTCATCCACAATCAAGCCACACTCCCGCGGGCCAACATTCATACCATTGACCCAATTTACTAGCTCCAAACAATCAAACTCAAACACCACCAACTCAGCCTTCAAAGTTTCAGCCAAATCAACAGCTTTCCTGAGAGCAATCACCTCAGCCATAAAACCAGAAGATGTAGAAGCCCTCCCACAGAAACCATCAACAAGATCCCCAGAAGAGTCCTTAACAACCACCCCAGTACCAGCCATGAAGGAAGAAACATCAAAGGCACCATTTGTATTAAATTTCAAAAAACCAGTGCAAGGCTTCAACCATCCAGAATTTACACTATTAGACACAGTAGGGCAAGAAGGCTCCGAAAAAACCACTTTACCCACATTTCCAAGATACTCACCAACAAAAAAATTGACCCTATCACAAATAACCAAAGGATCAATGCAATTGGCAGCATCAAACACTACCTCACATCTAGCTTTCCAAATTTTCCAACAGCAAAACCCAATACAACAGCTAGCAAAATCCCAGTTATCCTTACACTTCAACAACAAATTCTCCAACCAACCATGAAAAGAAGTAACATCATACCTGCCAACTTTTATTGAAAGTGGAGAGCCAAACCAAACCAAAGAAGCATGCTTACAAAGTAGCAAAGCATGTTCAATGGTCTCATCTTCATCACCACACAGAGGGCAAACAGGGGCAATATTACATCTTCTCTTATAACATGCTTCTTTAGTGGCTAAAGCATTACTACAAGCCCTCCATAAGAAGAGCAAGACTTTAGGTGGACAACAACACTTCCACAAGAGTCTCCAATCCCACGAAGAGATGAGAGTAGAAGGACCAGCTCTCATAACATTGTGACTCTCCAGATTTTTAGCAAAGTGATAGCTACTCTTCACAGTATACAACCCATTCCTATTAGCAGACCAGACAAGGGAATCATCCACCCCCACAACAGGTAAAGGAATACAGTTAATAGCATCAATTTCACAAGGGAGCAACCACTGAGCAATACCCTCCAAAGCCCATTTCCCATCAACAATAATATCCCTTACCAAAGAGACATCTGCAAAGCCTCCAATATTACCAATAGAAAGCGAACAATTCTGAATAGATGGAATCCATTTGTCAGTCCACAGATTCACCATTCCCAATCCTCCAAATTAGACCTTTAAGAAGGAGATCTCTACCATCAAGCAAGCTTGACCAAGACCAAGAACCTCTTGAGGTTAATCTGGTCGGATTATGCAGGTTGATTTGATTCGATCGAAACATACACAATATATATATATATATATTAAAATCATTTAAAAATTAAGGATTTTTCTATTAAAATAATAAATATGTATATTTTTTCATACTTATTTTTAAATTTTTAAAACAATGCATAGTTAAGTATGAAAGTATGATATATACTATTTATATAATTAATATCTTTCTCTATTATGTACAATTAAATATATAATATTTAATTATTTATATTATATTATAAAAATATATCAATGTACTTAATTATTCTTCATGGAAATATTATTAAATTTTTTTATGAACAATATAATTTTTTTGACTAATCTAATTTAAGTTGTACTTTTTTTTAAAAAAAATATTATAATTCGATCGAACCTGACATCATCAGGTAACTCCTCGAACAATTCGACTAAACCTGCCCATCAGGTAACTTCCTGGACAATCCGACTAAACCTTCCCAAACGACCCGATCACACACGGAACTGGATCCTCGGCATTTTCATTTCTGTGCATTCTCTGCATTTCAGTCCATCAGAATCGTCCATTTGATCCATGGTCTCTCATTAAGCCACGTCACCAAAATAAGGCAAAATTTTGGTTTTGCGGTTTTGCCTCACTGATTCAACCATTATCATCGTCTTTCACTCTAGTAGCCTTCTATCACGTTTTCGATTCCAAGGGAAGAACGACGGTGCCGCCACTGAAAACGGGGAAGAGTACGGTGGTGCCGTCGNAAACAGTTCATCATACTTTGTAACATGACAATATGTAATTTAATTTAAAGAGTAAATTAATAATTTTGGTTTTTGAAAAATTATTGAGTTGACAATTCAATTTTTAAAAGATTAAAACATATAATTTAGGTCAAAGGGTTATTTTGGTCCTAAATATATACTCTAATATTCATTTTGGTCCTTTATGTTTCAATATATTTAAATTAGTCTTAGATGTTGATAAAACGTTTCATTTTAGTTCCAAACTATTGAATTCACACCCGCTGAATAGAAACATTAAACTAAAATCCCATAAAAAATGGGCATCGAGAAAAAAAGAAGAAGAAGCCATATGCAGATAATGAAGAATCATAAGACTGAATTACATGGGATGCCTGCGCCCATAAGAAATCACTAAGCCACCCATTAATGGTAATGGAACTCTATACAAAGTTTTCTCCCGTGATATGAGTTACCACCCCTTGATCACTTATACTACCCCAAACATCTGATTGCATTTTCCAATTGAAATGGAATATTACTACCAAAATTGCATTGTACATCTAGAATAGCCCTAAGATCATGATCCCAAACAGATACTTGGCATGTCCCCCCTCATATATTTCTCTCGTTTCAATTTTGAATGTGACGAATTCAAAGCTATGTATTACTCTCAAAGAATACTTTCTCTATTTAGTTGAAGTTGTAAGTAAACGGGGTCAAACATATCCCAAAAGTAGACCGCTCGTTTCAACATTCAGAGTCAGGAGTTATTTTTAACAATTCTTTTGATCTTGAAATGAGTGTCAAGAGAATATGACTAAACTCAATAGTTTGTGATCAAAATGAAATATTTTACCAACATTTAGAATCAATTTGAAGATTTTTGAAATATAAAAGACCAAAATAAACATTAAGACATACATTTAAGACCAAAATGAACCTTTGACCTATAATTTAATTATTTAAAAAAATTAAACGATATCCTTCTTTTTTATTTACTTTTTTAACATAATCGTTTGAACAAAAAATTCTATATATTTCCAAGTATATCAAGGTTGTCAGATGGATAGAATTTGAGCAAATCTTGTTAGTGATTCTATTTTATCTAAGGACATATCAAATTTTCAATCAACTTGCAAAGTTAGTTTGTACGTTGTACTTGCACATTATTCTAGCAGGTAATTAAAATGATGTTAATTAATCATCAAGTGTGTTTGTGTGTGTGTATATATATATATATATATATAAGCATTTGGTAATAAATACTTATTACCAGAAAAAGGAAGGAAGCAGGTAATGATGTTGGGTTTGATTAATATGCAAAAAGGTTGGCTCAGCTATTGCTCCATTGGACTGTTGGATTTCATGATGTTCTCCGAAAAGCCACTTCAGTATCACTGAACCCGACTGTCCGGTTCAGACACTTCAGTCTCCATCACTTTGATCCCGTCAAACTAAGCTATTCCTCGAGAACATATATTTTTTTATTTGTTATTTTTTAATTTGATAGTATTTTGATTTGAAAAAAAGTCAATAACGAAATGTCACTATAGAATTGCATATATATAAAAAGAACAAATACAGAAAAAGAGTAAAGTGAAGAAGGGTCTATGTTTGTAACTGATTGACCACAACATTAAAGGAAGAACTGAAAAACAAAACGCAAAGTAACTAATAGTAACATTGATTGAATTAAAGAAGCAAACAAATTAAAAAAAAAGGAAAAGGAAAAATTGAAGCATCGGCATCAAAAAAACCATGTTGTTCTACAATCTACATCATCATCGTAAAACGTTGACGTATAACTGCGTGAGCTTGACCGTCTAACTATCATCATCATCACTTTTTTTTTTGTGTTATTAATGTTGCTATTGTCATGATATATCATCGTCACCGTCAAAATGTATGTATGTTCGTGCAGGAGGCTTGATCGATGATCTATCTATTACGTTGAGACGTTGAGTCTCCACGACAAGAATGACATGCCGCCGTTCTCGGTGTCTCCGTCGCCGCCGCCACCACCACCCTGAGAATGCGCGTACCAGTAATTGTTGTGGTGGCCGTAAATCGCTGACGAGTCCGAGGCTGAAACGGTGGCGGCGGCCGCAGCCGCGCTTGCTCTTTTTTCTTCCTTCTTGTATCTGATCCCGCACGCATTGCACAATGACTGCAATAGTTCAAAAATTATATAAATAAATGTAGCATAAATATAAATGTTGTAAAAAAATCATAAATAAAAAAAATATGAAGACTAAACTAATAATTTGGCAACCCTCTCCTTATGAGAGCTCTTTTGGGGAGAGTTAAGCCTTTCTACATGGTATCAGAGCCTAATTATGTGGGATGGATCTGAGCAGGCTGCGGGAATTAGTATTATACCTTAGGGCCTCTGGGGCCATTTCTCCAGAGGGGAGTGACGGTGGTGTCGCAATTGGCACAACGGCGAGCAAGAAGAGAATCATTGGTGGAACGGGAATGATGAGTAGTAGCAGAGTTAGTGTGGGAAACGGAACGGCGTTGATGAAGATGATGATGATGAGGGTTAGTGTTGAGTTCCGTTAAGCGCGTGGAGGGAGTACCGAGGGAGAGAGTACAGTCGACGACGGAGGAATTAGGAGGGAAGGAATACATGTCGGAATATTCCTCCTCGTATAGATGATGGGTTTGGCCGTGAAATACACCGCAAGCGCACGCTCCCATCACGTGCGCTTCGTAGCTGCCGCAATAACCAGACATCATTCTATTCTATATATTCCGATAATAATCCAATGAGCTAGGTTATAAAATAAAATGTTGGCCTGGCCTGGCCTGGGGAGGAAATAATATACTTGTGGCTATTAGAATGGAAGGGAATATATATATATAGAGAGAGAGAGAGAGTAGGAAAGAGAAGGAAGGGTGTGGGGTAGATAAAGATGGAAAAGGAGGGACCCAGATATAGAGAGAAGTAAGAACAAGAAGGGCTGGCTTGTTAATTAAGGAATACAAGAGTATGAGTGAAATGGGATCGAGTAAGTGTGACCTTTATATATATATATATAGGGGGGCCCTGGGATGAGAGAGAGAGAGACATGAATTTATTATTCTGTTACTAATTAATTTGGGGAGAGGGGTTTGGTGGTCATTGGGGTAGTCAAAAGAGAGCCCACGTGACTAAGGGGGAAACAGTATTTCAAGGACCTGCCTTCTCCGATCACGAGGCTTTATCTATATCCCATCCTTAATTCTTAACTCTCTCTAACCCACTTTCCCTTCAATCCAATTTTTTTAAAAATTATTTCGCGTTACATTATTAATATTTGACCCATTTTTTCAGTTAGTTTGACACTAAGTTTTGATTAATGATACATATATATAGTTACAAAAGGGAATTACGGAAGGGGCAATTGTTTGTTTGTTTGTTCTGTTTTGTTTGGTTAGTGTCACGCACTTTTATGGTGTGGTGGGGTATATCCAATTGTTGGATATAGTGGTCAATTGAAGAATGATCATCGTCCTTCCTATTGGCTATTATATGGGATCCTTCTATGGACTGTGGTGCATCCAACATATATAGTTTGTGTAAATTTCACCAAGTAATTAAATAATACAACCCTTTTTTATTTTTCAAAAAATTCAATTCACACTTGAGAATGAAGATGGAGATCGAGTATCTAAATTGGTATACGTATGAGGATGGTTGTACCGTTGGAATCACGTGAAGGCATAAGAAAGGGAAGTATGTAAGTCATGATGATGATATATACTAACTTGCTGCCGCGAATCCAAAACGCCATTCCAAACACTCATGCTTTTTTGGTCCTATAGTAGTTGCTTGTTGCAATAGAATTAGTACCAGAATCTTCCCCTCATTTTGATATTAGGATCACTATATATATATATAAAATTTATTTAATATGTGCCCTTATGGTACATTTTAAGATTTCTTCTGATTGGTTAGTAGAGCATCTCATGTCTTGAAATCTACGAAAATTCATTTAAAAGATAATTTTTAATGTTTGAAAATTCATTTGACCAATCAAAAGAAACTTTAACATGTACCCTAAAGACACATGTTAGAAGGACCCATGTATATATCACAACAAGAACAGAGAAAAAAAAATCAAAGGTGAGGAGGAAGAGAGAGAGAGATAAAGGTATATGCAATGATCAAAGCAAACCCTGATTCTTCTGTTTGTGTCTTCCACCTCCAGCAGGCAGCATAGAAAATTAAAACTATTATTATTAATTTAAACTCTATCAATTAAAATAAAAGTCCAAAACGACATAGAAACAAAAAACAAAAACGTATTTGGGTGATGCATATATGGCCCCACATTCATGATAGCGAAGCTCAAACAAAGTACCATGGAATATTGACCCCATAATTCGATCGAAAGATTCAAAAACGACGAGAGAGAATCGGATCGTCTAGAGATTGATGAGGCACAATTGGACAAAACGGGACGACACCACCGCTTTCCAAAAGATGCTCTCTCCCTCTCTCTCTCATTCGCTTTGTAAACTACGACCCAAAAAAACGACGATCTCTTCTCCCAAGACGCAACGCAACGCAGGGCGTTTACTACATTGTTATTCATAACACAACACTACAGGGGTGGCGCGTGTGTCTCACTGGCTTGTATTGAATAAACTCTATGAAAAAATTAATTTCATTTGGACCGAGAATGAACGGTTAAAATCTTTTTAATAATGTCGACTTTAAGACTTGATAAACTAGAAAATGGACACACTTACCTAGTTCAACAAATGGGGGCTGCAAGAGCAATTGGATCATCTAAGTATCTGCAAGAACTTCACAGGGGGCCCTGCGAAGAATACTCCGACGCTCAAGTTAGTGTATGAGAGATATGAGAGCAAGAGAATTCTGAAAGGTAAGAAGTAGTTAACTTTAGTCTACTGGGCTGAGCTGTATTTATAGAGCAGGGAGAGAGTGGTGGCTAGCGCGCGGGGCGCACCACGTTGCGGGGCACGATCTCCACCAGCGGGAGTGGTGGAGACCGAGATTTGCGGGACAAGGCAATCGTGGGTGATTGTGTGTCGCGTTACTGGGCGGGCGCCAAGCGACTGGAGAACGTAGGTATGACTAAGTCCGTGGCCCACGATCTCCTCCAGCGAGGATTGCGGAACAAGGCAGTCGTGGGTGACTGCGTGTCAATCTGGGGGCGAGCGCCAGGACCCTGGATGGGTCATGACCGCCCCTAAGTGTGCAGAGGGCACTCGATTGGCTCGAGTGCGCCTGACCAGGTGTGGAGGGGAGAAGAGGCCCGGCTCGAGGGCTATTTAGGCGTACGCCCAAATAGTGATGTATCAAGACTTGAACCTAAGTCTCTCAACTTGGGTGCAACTCACTTACTACTCTATCAAATATTTGTTTGATAAAACTTAATTAACAAAAATCCATTTTGAAAGTGAAAAAGAATTTGTATTCTCAACTAATATCAGAGGAGTTTGTGATCAATGTAGAAATTATGTCTTCTCTGCAATTAATCTCTATTTATCCTCCAAACCAGACATGAATATAAATTTTAAAATATCAAATTTATATTCAGATTCTTATATTTTTATTGTAAAGTTTTTCAATGAAAATAAAATAGTGACAAATTATTTTACATGATCAATTATAATAACAAAATATTAAAAATAACCTTTTATATAATTAATTATTAAAAAATATAAATAAAACTTATAATTATAAACATAAAAAGAACTTTATATAATTTTTTCCTTTTCATTCCAAAATCCCAAACCCAAAACGAGAGCGCGTGTGTGTCGTTTTAAATAGTGACCGCAGTTCTCTAATTAATTACACGGTCTTACATGGAATGCTCCCAATGATAATAATCATGATGTTACGTGGCAGAATTGCTGGATTTGGTGGGACCCACCTGCCACTTCGACTTACACTTCCAATGTTAAGCATTAGGAATATTTTCGATGATAATTACTAAAATCTCATCAAACCACTAAACCCCGCCATTTTAATTTATTTTAATTTCACTCATCATATTTATTCTAATCAATCCCTTTATATATTGGTTAAAATATATTAATATTTTTGGAGAATGAAGAAAATTATACAATTCTCAAATTTTATTGTAATTATTTAATAAATTTTATTGTAATTCTTCAGCTCCTCCTCCCACTTATACTAAGATAAAAAATATTATATGTAATTAAAATAAGAGGAAATTTATTATTTAGTCTCTCCTTTTCTACTGAATCGACGATTCGGTCCTTTATTTATTTTACATACATATTTGCGTGTCCGTTAAAACACACAAAGCCCCTAGTATTAAATGTGACATAGATTAGTAAAATTTTTAGTTAACGAAATGTCATTCAATGTGGTAATGAATTATTTAGATATTTTTTTATATTTTTTAATTTTGAAATCATCTATTTTAAATTTTTGAGCAAATACTATCTCATTTCTAATTTGTAATAAGTTCAAGAAATTAAACTTGTTTAAATTAATTGATAATGAATAAGAATAATATAATCAATCAAGATGCCACGTGGGTCTAGCGGATGGATATGCTTCCGTGCATGCATGCAAATAATGTGTTCAACAATCAATATCGACGGGTACCTATGTTCTAAATTAGTATTTTATAACATGTAAAATATAGAGTATAGTACAGAATAAAATAAACGGGACAATTATGAGTAAAATAAACTTCGGGAACATATAAAATTACATACCTCAAAAGCAACAAGATACAACTGGAATGTCTGTCTTTCTCTCACTTTGGGGCTAGGGATTTTTTTTCCTCTTTTTAATAATAGATAGATTGATCTACAGAAGTTATAGAGAGAGAGAGAGAAGCCTTTTTGGTATGTATAGTGAGTGATATTCTAAGGTTTCAAATGTACCAAAGAATGAGGAAGCTAGTGGAATAAGAAGAAAGGAAAAACAAAATAGAATTAGTAAAACGAGGTAGAGAATGAGAATGTACACTACATAATATATAATATATAATATATAATATGTACATACTTTGAACCAATATCGGCATTGGAACCTAAAAACAATTAAAAATATTAACTATGAAGATAAAAAAAAAAAAACTCATCATATATAGCAGTGTCGATGTTTATTTAAAAAAAAAAAACTGTCTAAAATAATATAATTTTAACCAATATCTTGAAAGTACTAATTAGAGATAGCTAGTTATATATAATATTAGGTAAAAGAGTTATTTTGGTCCTAAATGTATGTCCTAATAATGTTCATTTTGATCTATTATCTTCTAAACTGTTCAAATTGGTCCTAAATGTTGGTAAAACGTCTCATTTTGGTCCTAAATATTGGTAAAATGTTTTATGTTGGTCTCAAACTATTGAATTTGGTCATATTTCTCGTTTCTCATTTCAGGTTCAAAGGACTTTGTTAAGAGGAACTCGCAATTAACTTTAAATTCGGCGCATTCGAATTTGAAATGAGAGAGATATGATCAACTTTGCTTGTTTGACTATGAAACAAGCAGTTTACTTTTAGGATCGACTTGACCTCATTTGCTGACCAAAAGTACTTTTTTAGAACAATACATATCTTTAAACTCATCACGTATGAATTTAAAACGAGACATATTCAATAGTCTGAGACTAGAATGAAATATTTTGCAAACATTTAAGACCAATTTAAATATTTTAAAACATATATAATAGATCAAAATGAATATTAAAAAATACATTTAGGACCAAAATGACCCTTTAGGCTTTAACATATAATATTATACGGTATATAATAGATGTGTATAGGAGAAACACCTTATTAACCAAGCCGTCCTATGTATAAAAAAGAAAGTTGAGTTGGTTGTCAGTATCAATAAACACATCTGAAACGACACACTGTAATCTCTAATTGTCTCCTCGAAGGAGGTCTAACCTTTTTGGTCAAACACTCAAAGCTGGTCTTATTCCACTTTGCATTATGTGTCGTCCTTCTCAAAAGAATTCCTTTCACTTTTTCGTTTATCCTTATATATCACACATCCACATATATATATATATATATGATTATTTGTGTTAATTAAATATTTAATTAATTGATCACCATCACTTACTTTCGTTCGCTACAACAACAAACTTGATTGGATGGATGATGGATCATGGTGGATCCCTTGCTTGCTATGCACTTTTTCTTTCAAACCTTAATTAATACAAATTATTAAGATTTCAAAATTTTTCCAAGTTATATTTAATTAATTTATATATATAGATAATTCTGAAGTGTATATATTTTTTTTAATTTTAAAAAAGTAGATAATGGTTTGCGTAAGTGTGAAATGTTGAAGTGGGACAGAGGTGATGGGAATATATATATATATGTATGTATATGTGTGTGTATATATATATGAGTTTGGATGGTAGCTATAATTAGGGCTATATGGCCTTTTCTGTAAGATATATATGTCTTTTCTTTGTTTGTGTAGCTTCTACTTACAATTTCCAGTTTTGCTGGTAAACATGGAATCTTGCTTTGAACCCTTTTGTATATGGTCCCATTTAAGCTCATGAATCTGTTTTCTTTCTTATTCTTTCTTTTTTTCCTTTCTTTCTTTTCCTGTATATATGTAGGCTTAATACTATACATCTTTTTTTTTTTTTGGTCTGATAATACTATACATCATTTGAACTGTTTTTCAACTTCTTTCTGCTTTTTCTTTTATTATTATTATTTTGGTTTCACTGATGCTAGATTCAGACTTAACGAATATATTCGATCGAGTTAGATCGACAGATCGAGCATTTCATTTCATTTTATTTTCCTTGTTCATTCATGGCTTTATTTCTATAATAACAGTTTAACATAAATTAAAATGTGTTGTTTAATTTCATTGTAAAAAATCAGCCTTTGCAAATTGCAACCGAACAAGCCCAATAGCAATTATCGTCGGGAGAATGGACCGACTCGTTTGAATATACAGATTTTGTCCCAAACCCAATTATATATGTATGCGTGTGCGTGTAATATTTAAATACTTTCATATAAATAAGTAATACTCCCTCTGTCCCAATATATCTGCATTGTTGGAGAAATTATTTTGTCTCAAAATATCTGATATTTTACAAAATCAAGAGAACATTATTTATTTTTTTACCATTCTATCCCTATTAAAAGTCAAAGATATTGAATTAGTGAAAGTAACTAGGAGTAATTTAATGACTGACAATTTAGTCTTTTAATCTTATTTTCACTTCATTTTAGATAAATTAATCATTTCCTTGGTCTGTGTGTATTTATCTTAAAAAGCAAATATTTTGAAACAGAGATAATACTATTATGTAATATTTCAAAATTAAATTCTAATTGAATGATAAAGAAAAGATTAATGTAACGAATATCAACCCTTAAGACTTAGGAGAACAACATTCCAAAAGTTATATTAGCAATTGATGTTAGAAAATATTCAGTCTTATCATAAGATATTTTACATTTAGCAATTTCTTTGATGTAGGACTCGTTATATTGCATTGCCTGCAAAAGTCGATGTCCGTGACGGTTTCACTTTGTGACTCTTTACTCGGGTCTCAAAATGCCGACTAGTCCCTCCACATGTAGCCCTCTTTGGTTCTGTTGACCTTTCAATGAAATTAAGCATCATTCTAACAAGTAGAAGTCTCTAAGAGAATCGAACTCCAAAAGCTAGTTGGTGAGATTAGAGAGCCTAAGGTCTTATAAAGGTGTCTTACACTCAGGAACCTCTCCGATGTGGGACTTGTTACAATTAATTTGGATCCTAAAAGATAATATATGTTTTAATTTAGTCATTAAAGTATGAAATTATAAAAATGTAATTGCAATCAATTTGATCATTAATTTTTGATTGATACCTTTTATAAAAGAAACAAATTGATAATAGGTCAAAAGGTCATTTTGATCCTAAATTAAATGTATGTCCTTATGTTCATTTTGGTCCTCTATGTTTCAAAAGATTCATATTGATTTTAAATGTTGATAAAATGTTTCATTTTGGTCCCAAACTATTGAATGTGATCATATTTCTCTCATTTCAAATTTAAAGGGTTCAGAGCAACATGTTGCTTTTGAAGAGTACTTTCTCAATCCAGTTGGGTCAGTAAACGAGGTCAAATTGGGTCCCAAAAGTAGGCCATTCGTTTCACAGTAAAAAAAAGCAAAATTGTTCATATCTCTTTTGTTTCAAGTTATAGTGCAATAAGTTCGGAGTTACACAAGTCTCTTTTTTGCTCAGTTAGAATCGTTAGCAAATGAGGTTAAACTAGGCTTGAATGTGGGTTTGGAACCCATTTTTCATGTATGTTTTTTTTTTTGGTCCCAACCCCACTTTTGTGTTGGAGATTGTGCCCTAGGGCCAATCAATTTTATGTGTAAATATGTTTTGAACATATTATTAATTTATGGAGATAAATTAATGTGTTATCATATTATTAGCATGTTTACTATGATAGCTTCCATGATTAATTATGAGATAATTAATCTAAATTTGTCCCTGGTCGATTGTTTTCGTGGGAACGAAAATGAACTAAGACCAACATGACCTCGGTGCATAGAGATGCATGCACTAGATGCTGGGACGAGAGTCATGGTGCAATTACGTAAGGGGTTACGAGTTGCTGGGCTGACCCGGAGAGTCCTGCATGGGTTTAGTCATCAGCTTGCCTCTCCTGTACGCCTGTAGCGATGCCTTAGACTTGAGGTCATCATTATTCCGGCGTTGCAGTTGTCAGACTTTGACTTAGTCTAACGTTGCCCGTAACAAGGTAGCCATAAGGGCTAAGTACGGGTTTGGTTGATTGCCGTGCCGAGGAATGTGAATTGGCCAAGATGAGATTTTGTCCCTCATTAGATGAGAGATATCTAACTGGCGCCCTCGATGAGTTTGTCCAGGGAACAGAGTGGCCACTCAGGAAATTGGGACTTACTTAGGAAATCGAGAAAGTTGTGGTTTGGATTATGGATGACTTTCCTGTGCCTAATCCATGACCAAGATATCGTAGGACAATAGGGTCTCTGACAAGGTGGTACTAAGGTTAAGTCGTTTTGGTAAAAACGATAACTCACGTGTTTTGGGTAGTCGTGATGGCTTGCTAGAGTCCGCTCACGACTTGTAGGTCATGGAGATGACTTGCTGCCAACTTCACGTGGGGCTTGTTGGGTCACACATGAGCAGGATTAGGACACCGTTTTAAAGGGACACGAATTAGGGTTAATTCGTGGGTCACTCCGGTGGCACGATTTAAGACACAGCGAAATGTCTGGGACATTAAGTCTTGTCTTAATTAATCTACAGTTGTGAAATATTTAAATTTGTGGGACACGTTTAAATATAATAATTGTTAAATGATTAATGGGGATTAATTATTTACAATTAAAATATTAGGGAAAAAAATAACTCAGATAAGATTACTAAAAGTTAGGAAATTATTGAATTATAAAATTCCCCAATATTATTTTGAGGGTGGCGCCTCTTATGGAATATTTGGATAAATAAAATTGTTTTATTAATTCAAATAATAATTTTGAATTCAAAAGATTTGATGGAGATATCAAAAGATTTGATTTAAATAGATTTGGTGAGATCTCCTCTCAGTATCTTTGGTGAATCATGAATTAGGAAAGTTTTTTATTTATAAAATTCCAAGATAAAAATGAGGGAGATAGGTGCATGGCTCTGTGGGTCCCATGGGAAGAATTGATCTTCCATTTGAATCTCAGAGATTTCATTTTGAATTTAAATTGAAATATTAAGGTAATATTTTAATTGTAAATTCAAGTCCTAAAATGATTATATTATCAAAATATCATGATTTTAGGAATAATAAAATCACCAAATATTATACCTATATAAAGGGAGCAAGTCGACTTGCCCCCTAAGCAAGTCTAACCCTAGCTTTTGATTTTCTTCCTCCTTGTAGAGAGAGAGAAAATTGCACCTTTGCACCCATAGAGAGAGAAAGTCGATTTTTGCTAAGAGTTAGTGAGAATCAACTTGGCTCCAAAACTAGGGTTTGTTAGAGAAGAAAAGGCAAGAAGGAGTTCTTGTGGGGGGTTCTTCTGTGCGCCACTTTTGCTGTTGGATTCAAGAAGGAGTTCATGAATTCAAGCACCGTAGATTGGTCCCTGGTTCTTTTGGAGAAAAGAACAGAAGGCTAGCACCTTGGTGTCCGAGAAACTGTTCGTGTGGATCACCGGCAGAGGGAGAACGTTGAGAGTGGGCTCCTTGCACACGCCTTGTACAACCATCCGATTGAAACTCGTGAGGTATACCACTATCTAAAAGTTTTAAATTCTGCTAGCGGATCCGTTCGGGAATTCTAGGACCTAGGCGCTTTTAATTTTAATTTTATTTTTCCTGCTTCCGCTGCGATAGGCTCCTAGGATTCCCAACATTTCGAGCCCGATTTAATCTTATCTACTTATAGTCCTTATTGGGTAAACAAAAAAAAAGACTCGTTAAAAGTAAAACGTAGCTCCGAACTTGTCACATTCAGACTTGAAACGAGAGAGATATAACCAATTTTGCTTGTTTGACTATGAAACGAGCGACCTACTTGCAGGATCCGATTTGACCTTACTTGCATATGACTCCAACTGGATAGAAAAAGTACTTTTCGAAAGCAACATGTGCCTTTGAAATCATCACATTTTAATTTGAAACAAGAAAAATATGAACACATTCAATAATTTGAGATCAAAATTAAACATTTTGTCAATATTTAAAATCAATACGAATCTTTTGAAAATTGAATATCCTCACTCACTAATTAAACACTCACTAATTAATCACTCAATTGATAGTTAATAGGATATATAGGACCCTCAAATCATCTATCTTACCCCACCTCATACCTCCCAATCATGTTATTAATATCCTAATTCTTTTGGAATGAACTCTTGACCAATTCATCAAAAGTTTCAGTTTAATCTGATGTTCTAATTCAACTTTTTGAATTATAGTTACAAAAAGATATTATAGCATATATATATAAGTGAAGCTTTACCTATTTTCTCCTTTAGTCGATTTTACCATGTCATTCTCTCACATTTAAATTCTTCATCACTATTCATTCAGTGACGAAAAATATGGCATTTTCCAAGGGCCTCAAATGTGACATTTCGAATGCTTCTTAAGTAAGACTTTGAGCTCTATTTATTTGTTTAGGATCACTCTAATTTTGGTATGTAAACACATATAGTTATATTAATAAACCTCAGCCTCCCAAACAAAACTCCCAGGCAACAATTAATTGCTCTAAGGATTCGCCACAAAGTAACTAAATATATTTATTCACCGCTAATTAACATTGTCAAGCATCAAGAAATTCAAGCAATGATGGATTAATCTAAGATGTAAAATTTGATTCTTACAATTAATGTGGCATAATTATAATCATTGATGTAATTTAATACTAAATAATAATAAAAAAATAATAATTTTTTTAACTAATCAAAACTGTGTATGAAGTCACATCACTAGTTACACACAATTAACTCTTCCACGTGCTAGTATTTTATTGGCTCATAACCCATTGCATTCCATGTCAAGAATCAAACTTTGTATTATAATCTAACCCATAAATGATAGAGTGATGGTGTGATGGAAAAACATGGAAAAGGAGAGGCTTGATATTATATCATAAAACCTCTCTTTGTATTTTGTCCGAAGTTAATTTTACAAAACACACGATTTATTTATTTATTCATTCATTATAACCATTTGTGATTTCTTTTACAAATGTGATTATAGATCTTTAAGTAATAACGGATGGATTAAATAAGAATATAAGATCAATTTGAAATCTTACTTCATTCACTTATGGTGATTAAATTAGTATGTGAAAAAAATTGTGAAAATATACTTAAGGTGGGATATTAATAAGCAAAATATCCAGTGCGGTATATGCCCATGTCAAGACAATGAGTGATGGCTACTTCCTTGCCCGAGTTATTAATAGAAGGATAAGAAAGTACTTCAAGCTAGATTGAGGCATGATTCCTATGGAATTTGCTTTGCAAGTATTTGAAAACATGTTAAGTGTTGTAAAATAAATGAGCAAATTAACAATTCAATTTTTGAAAAATATCGAGTTAACAATTTAATCTCTCAAGGATTAAAATACAAGATAACCAAACACTATATTCATTAACTAATAAAATACCGTTTAATTCTTTCATAGAGTAGATTTTGTATTTCAATTTTTCATAAACTAAATTGCTAACTCAGTAATTTTTCAAAGATCATATTATTAATTTACTCTAAAAGATATCAATAAACTACAAAAATAATTAAAGATATCCAAAGTACAGAAAACTTGAAAGCCTCAAACTTTGACCAAATGTTGAGCAAATAAGCTTATTAGCCTGAGGCAGCAATGCCGCAAAGAAGCTCGCCAGCAACTTTTGAAGTACATTCCCAGGGTCCACCAAGTAATTCCCTTCACATGGAAAATTGCAAAAAGAATACCTATGAAGAAGACATCATAGTTTTATTTGCTGTCACACAAAAAGGTATTGTTGTGTTTGTATTTGACACGCATTCTTAAGGAACTAACTAATTTACTTATTAATAAAAAATGCTAAGTCATACTTTTAGAACAATATAACAGTTCTTCTATGAGAGCTTGGCCATGCCTGCTAATGTTTATTTCCATGTAATGGTTCCAGCATATGAGAGCTTTCTTAAACCTAATATCACTGACTTGCTCAAGCATATCTTATTTGTATAGATTTCCATGTAATAGTTCTTGAATGCATCAACTCGAAAAGCTGGTTGGACAAAGTTTCACCAAGGACCGGACCCAATTAAAGGATTTCTTACTCCAGAGGATTCATTGACAACCTCTTGAAACCACAGGGATCTTTATCAATAAATTAAAGCGTAAACTATCAATTTAGTCCTCAAATTTTTTAAATGATTGAATTAGTCTTCGAAATTCATGACTCGTTAGTCTTCAGAAACTGAGTTGTACAGTGGTAATGTGTTCATAGAAGGATTAATTTGTAATAAGTCATAAATTTTCAACGACTAAATCAATTATTTCAAAAAATTAAGGATTAAAATGACAACGCCCATATAATATATGGAGTAAAAAGTTAGTTTATTCTAAATTAAATGAAGCTATGGGACCAACTGACTGAATTATCGTGTACCTGATTGGGAGAGGAAATTAGAACTGAAATAAATGACCATTAGCTAGCAAGTTTCAAAAGCATTCCTGTCTGTGTTTTGCTTAGAAAGAATAATTTGCAGAGGGAAGATACAAATTGAAGCACAAAATGCTTGTGCTATGACAGTTGCAGCCAGCAAGTGATATAAATCAGTGTGTTTAGTGGCATTGCAAAAACTATAGAGCTTCCTGGAAGAGTTTCTCTGTGAGAGCTATCGAAAGTCCCATCACGGTATCGGTTGATCCGACCTACCAATAATCCACAGAAATCATTCTTTAAGAAAGTGGGGTGAGAGATGAGCCCATGTTTAGAACTGAAGAAAACTAGAGTAAATTAATGATTTAATTCTTGAAAAATGATAAGTGTATCAATTTAGTCCCTGTCTCCCAGAAAGATAAAATTATAAGATTTAGTCCCTAAAAGGTGCAATTACAATTAATTTGGCCCTTTTGCTAAGACAATAACAACAAATGTAATGTTTTGACCTCACTCGTTTATTGGAATTGTATCAAAATTTGATACTACATCAGATTTGTCATTCAATTTCGATTGATATCCTTAACAAAAGGATCAAATTGATCGTAATTATATCTTTCAGGGATTAAATCATATAATTTCATCTTTCAAGGACTAATCTGAGACATTTGTCACCTTTGAGGGACTAATAATTAATTTACTCAAAAGTTTATAAATCAGGCTAATCCAGAAAATTTAACTGCATAAATGAGTATAAAAGGGCTGAAGGCTAATGATTCAAAGATTTGCTCTCCTTTCAGATATATGATAGAGCCTGAAAAAGGCAACATACTCACTTATGGAACCAAAGGAAGTAGATAACACTTAAATCATCACGAGCGGATTCAATGATAATTAATAGCTAAGGGGTCTATATTTAATCTCCAAATAATGGGATGTTTCAAAGGTAACTAACCACTGCATCAACAAAGGGCAATGTCAATGGATGTTCCAGCATCAAACCCCCGGCAACATTGAATGTAATTCCCTCGTCAATCTGAGAAGCTCCCATCAAATAAGAAAACTCATACAGTATTTAGTGATGACAAGAATTGCCTGAAAGAAAGTATTAAAAGATCTTATATTCTGAGACACTGGTTCAAGTACTCTTTTCTCCCCTTCATACTTAGCTCATTGCAAGGGTGAAAAGTGTACTTCTAAAATAATGCTTACCAGTGCATCAATGACCACGTCTGGTATTTCAAGGAAATAAACCTGTCATAACAATAATATATGTAACTCAAGCGATCTGTGGAGAATATAACTGAATTGATGAACTGTATTTGTACAGTGCATATAAATACATAATTAAAGAGGGATCGTGTTCTGTGTGATACCTTTGTGTGAAAAGGAAAAAAAATTATTTTTGCAGCATCATCAGTTAATGAACTTCAGATGCATTTAAAGACCTCATCATCAGAAATTATAGTTTTTACAGTTTGAGATTATTATAGGTAAAGAAATATGCTCAAGGAGCAGTAAATAATACCTCTGCACTTTCCCACCCCCCACATCTTTTTCCAGTCTTGAGATTAGTTACAAGAACAGATCCTACCACTGCTGCATTACCACCAGAATATCCTGCAAATTACATAACTTGCATGAATGAGTATAAAATTAATAGTAAAATATATATCCAGTTGAATAAAATTCTTAGATAAACTTAAAATTATCCAAATCTCTTCTTACTTTACAAAACAAGTCACAAAATCACACATTATGCACAACTAAGTGTCTTATTATTGTAAGAAGTATTTCCTCAGTTTTACTTATTATTTATTCTATTCTCTTTTTTTTTCTTAAAGTAAGCAATTTTGAACTTTTTTTTTTTTTTTCAAAATCAAATAATGGATTGAAATCATTTCAATCAATGCTCCACAGTCCACTGCTTATAATCCCCAATAGGAAAGAAAGGGCATTAAATTCCATCAAGCAAACCTTTGATGTATTCCCGTGCTTCTTCTTTGCTAGTTGGTTTTTCCCTGATTGTTCCTTGATATACCACTACCTACAGAAACAGTGTAGTACCATGTATAATAATCTTACAAAATTCTCTATACTTGGAACAAAAGTATATAATCTAGGATATAGACAGTAACAAAATGCGTTAAGAAATAGTATACAAAATCTGAAACAACCGAGGAAACGATCACAAATATATTCTGGAAATAAAAAGGTAATATAGAATCTGAAACAACAGAGGAAAATATCATAAATATATTCTGGAAAAAGGTAATTGCATTTACATGGAAAACAATTATATTTGCTCGTTACTTGTGTTACTGCAGGTTCATATGCATTAATGTGTTATCTTTTTGCCAAATGACTAATTATTAGATCATTAAAGAAAGGGGGAAAATATAGTATTGAAGAAATTCATTCATATGATTGTAAATAGTATAACAAATAGAACGTGTGCTGGGATGTATACAAAAGTCTCAGTGAAACAAACTTAGAGAATCAAACAAATGTTATGTGATAGAGGACAACCAAAATTATGCCTTTCTGCTATATATAGTTTGCAGAGCAGATAACTGTACTTTATTATCATCAACAGTTCATATGAAACAACAAAGTAAGGAAATACAAAAGAAAGAAGCTTACAGTGTCTGCAGTAATTAATAGCGTTGCAGGAGCATCTTCCCTCAATGGACCTTCTTCAGCTACGAGCCTTGAAATAATGGCATCTGCCTAAGAATATAAAGTTTGAGGCTTAATCTTGGATTAACCACATTGATGAGGTAAGGACTTGAAATACTAATGTTTACAACAATGTCATACTTTTCTTTTCTTTATTTTTCTTAAATCTTTTCACACGTGCAAAGTCACAACTAAGGAATGCAAATACCTAATTTCTTGATTCAATCAGGTACTATGTTCTTCTAAAATAAATATTAGTTGAGATAAAACAAATCTTAAATACTATGAAAAACTCCAATTTCAGTTTCCCTACTCAATCTATTGGAGATGAAATCATCCATTTCAATTGTACAGACTCTGATTATGCTAACAAAAAAATCCTTATTACCTTTGCCTCAGCTAATGCCATTACCAAGTCTTCTGGCTTTTCCTTCCTAATACCTTTCTCATCAATATCTGCAGTCTAAATTGCAAACAAAACAAATTATTTTATCCTACATTGCTATCAAGGACATGCAATCGCCAATCACATATACATCAGTACAAAACAATGTATACCACAACTGTGAACTCATATCCCATATCGGTCAGAATCTGCTTGCGAGCCTTCGATGAAGAACCCAGAATTACCTACGTTGAAATATTGACCTCAAAAAATGACAAATGTTTTCTCTTCTCAGAAATTGTATTTACTACATTTCGGAATAACAGTGTTTGCATTTTTACATTGATTCAATCAAATAGCAAAGCAGGAAGTGTAAGAAAAGAAAACGGAAGGAGTAATAATGAAAAACGGAATGTTCCGAACCTTAAACGGTGGATTTTTCGTAGCCATCGTCATTTGTTCGTTCATGCGTCCGTTTCAAGCTCTTTCTTGCTGATGAGCGCCGCTTCCGAAAGAACAGGAAGATATCTAAAATAAAATGAAAATAATAAATTCATAGAATAGAAATGAGAATGGAATTCAGAAATTAGACAACCACTTGTCGAGCACGTTCATAAGCTTGGCCCAATTTGAAACGAGGACCACCTGTGTTTGATAATATTATTTGGATCCCGGTTTCAAAATTTCTTTTTAAATTTGTAATTATATATATTTTTTAGTCCAATTTTTTTTATTAAAAGTAGATTAATATCCAATAAATTCTAAGATTTATTTAAATACTTTTGAAAAAATTATTTTCTTTGTAAATTTATTTAATCACGCCAAAATGGGCCTAAACAGGTCAATTTTTTTCAATTCAAGTATGTCTATTTAGATAGGTAATTCAGGCCGAAAATGAATTAAAATGAAAATAGATAAACTGTAATTCAGAATTTCCACAACCACTTGCTGAGCACGTTTGCCAGTTTGGCCCATTTTGGAAAAAATAAAACGAGGACCACCTGTGTTTGATATATGGGCCTGGGCCATAGCCCAAAAGTTGTGGTTGGGCTGTCAATAATATTTGGATTGGGTTTCAAAATTTTCTATTAAATTTGTATATACACATACACATATTTATTTTAAAATATTTTACAATGAGTAAACTAGCATCCCGGTCCCTGAATTTTACAGGCGGTGGCAGATGGGTCCCTGAATTTTGGAAATTATACAATCCGATTCCCAAATTATGCAAAAGTTATACAAGTTGGTACCTCCGTCAGATTGAGGTTACAAAAAAAGTGACGTGGCATGGACGGAGGCTAACGTAGCCCATTAAGTGCTGACGTAATCGTTAACTGCTACGTCAGCACTCGTTATATAAAAAAAATGCCACGTGTGTAATTTGAAGTCACATCAGCATATATATTAAAAAAAGTCTGTGTTGCAAATAAGTCCCTGGCCCATTCTTATCTCACTATTCTCAACTTCCCCCTATTTTTCATCATCTTCATTCATTTTAGTCCCAAATCCTCAAAATAAAATTGTAAAGTGTCTTAAAACTCTTCCAAACATTCCAATTTAATCCTTAATTCAAGAATCTTTCAAGGACTAAATTGATACGCAAAGACTAAATTGAAATAAAAAAATATTAAAAACCCTAAATCCTAAAACCCTAAACCCTAAAATCCTAAAACCCTAAACCACAAAACTTAATTTGTTTTTAATCTTCATCTTCATCTTCATCTTCCCAAATAGTTTTCTCAGATCATCATCAATATCATCATCATCAACATATCAGATCATCATCAACATCATCATCTTCTTCCTCCTCCTCCCAAAAAGTGAAAAAAAAGGAGCAATCTGTGTCGCTCAATCTCAATCAATCTTCCAGATTCTTCCTCCTCACATCCGACTCAATCATCATCTTCTTCCTCACATCCGACTTGTCTCCCCTCATCGATCCAATCTTCCATATTCCGATCAATTAGACCACGACGATGTCTCGCGTCCCGACGAAACCCTAGCCGAATTCATCGAATCCAAGACCAATCTCGTCGTGCAACCCATCCATCGACCTCCTTTGTTTTCCAAAAACGAAGCAAGAGGAAGAAGAAGAAGCTAGAGTTAGGGAGTGAGAATGTGAGAAATGTGTATGGGTTCTAATAATTGAAAAAATAAATCTCACTCCCCTCGTGGAAATGTGAATATGATGATGTTTGAATCTCACTCCCTCAGTCAAAAAACTTCCATACCCATTTTTCAGATGACGATGAAACGCTGTGGAAGACGATGGGATTTGAGGTGACGAGAGGATGAAGAGATGACGATGAAACAGAGGATTTGGCTTATTGTGGCTTGTTGTTCATCGGATTCGACTGGGCAGAGGATGATTGAGATGAAACATAGGATGAAGAGATGACGATGGCGGCAGGTGGTGGTGGTGATGGAGATGGAGACGAAGATGAAGATGTTGGGTTTAAAAAAAAGACTGGATTTGGGTTCATCTTCTGAGTTTTTTTAAATTAGGTTCTGAAATCAATTTAGGGTTGAGGGTTTAGGGGTTTAGAGTTTAGAGGTTTAGGGTTTAGGGTTTTTAATATTTTTTTTATTTCAATTTAGTGCTTGCGTATCAATTTAGTCCTTGAAAGATTTTTGGATTAATGACTAAATTGGAATGTTTGGAAGAGTTTTGGGACACTTTACAATTTATTTTGAGGATTTGGGACTAAAATGAATTTAAGATGATGAAAATGAGGGGGAATTGAGAATAATGAGATAAGAATGTGTCAGGGACTTATTTGCAACTCAGAATTTTTTTTAATGTATATGCTGAAGTACTTTTATATAATTTTGAGTTGTCACGCCCTCTATTTAAGGATAAACAACTAGACACTATATATTAATTTGCTATTAAAGATATATAGTCAGCAAAAGTACTTTTATATAATTTTGAAGTTTCCCGTAAAATTTTTAGATTTTTTATAACTTTATTTAGTTATTATGAAACTTAAGTTTATTTATGTGTCAATTAAAATATAACATCATTAACTAACAATCTTATAAATTCAATTAACAATAAGATGCAACTAGCAATTTTGTTGAATGGATAAAGAGATTGGCATTGATAACAAACAAACTTGTGAGACACTAATTAAATTGAGGAAACAAATTATGAAGAACTAAATTGAATAAACACTTATATCAGAAGGACTAAAATAAAAATTTAGTTTTTTTTTATTTGTAATCCCCACAATAATTAGGATTCACTCAATTAATCCCAATTCCCCCCCCCCCCCCCCC
>QANZ01026890.1:26610-59689 GCA_003254925.1 Chamaecrista fasciculata | reverse complement strand
ACTCTTTGGATCTTATGCAATGATATATTCTTTATTACTAATTATTATCTGTATGTTGTTCGGTAGTTATTATCCTTTTATTTATTCATCATAGGTCGTTTTATGTATTGAATTTTTTTAATGGCTGTATTATATTTTTGGTGTACAATGAAGCTCACAATCTTCTACTTTCTGAAGCATTCACAACCCGTGCATCGCACGGGGTTCACACTAGTAGATTCTCTAAATTTGAATTTTCTTATTCATTCAAAACTATTGATTTATTCAGCTAACAATCATAACCGTCTATTTTTTATATGTTTTATTATTATTATTATTAGGCCAAAGTTCTATTTTGGTCCCTCAGTTATGCTCCATGTTTCAAATTGGTCCCTAAGTTATTTTTTGTTCCATATTGATCCCTCAGTTTTCCAAAACTTGGCACAGTTGGTGTTTCAAAAGTTTTTCATCTATTTTTCCGTTAAAATAAAGAAAAAAAAATAAATTTTCATCTCCCAAAAGTTTTATTTTCTTATATTAAGGTCTCTTTCTTTATATAACAGAATCAAAACGTAAGAAAAAGAAATAAATTAAGATTTTAATTGAATTTGTCCAAAAACACAACCTCTCTCTCTCTCTCTCTCTCCTTATTTGATCCTATTATATAAAGAAAAGGAGTAAGAAAATAAAACTTCTTGGGGATTATGAAAGTTTAATTTTCCCTTTTTTTTAACGAAAAAATGGATGGAAAATGTTTAAGGGACCAACTGTGCCAAATTGTGAAAACTGAGGGACCAATACAGAACGAAAAATAACTGAGGGACCAATTTAGAACATTGAGCATAACTGAGGCACCAAAATAAGACTTTGCCTTATTATTATTCAACATGATAACCCACTTGCGGGTTACTTGTAAAATCATTTTACACTTAACCCACAAGATGCAAAGGGTTAACCTTATAATATGCACAAGTTAACCGCAAAAAAAATTTTAGAATTTTAAATTTAAAAGATTTGTTCTAGAGTAGAAATTGAATCTTCAACATTTTTCTCATCATATATTTCTTATAGAGTTAAAAAGGATGACGTTTGTTGAAGTTTGCTACGCTAAAATCTTAATAATAAGATTATTTAAAAGTATTTGAGATTATAGAGAAACCGTTTTGGTTCTTTTTTTGCTTGAAAAATCTGTTTTTTCTTATAGTAAAATCTGTTTTTTTTATAATAAGATAAAATATATTAAATAAAAGCCAAGCCACACTTACAAACTAGTGGTCGAATCAGGCTCATAAATCGTTCTTATAAGGAACACTGATCCTATAAGGACGATATCCTGAGGATGAAAAAAAATCACTAAAAGTGTTGCCAACAAGAAATTTACTATTATACATACTGTTTATCAGTGAGGAAATCAACTTCACGATCAAAGAAACCACTGGCTTCACCAAAAAGATATAAGCACCGAGAGCGAGATCTGAATATCCGAACAAACTAAAAACTGAAACTGAACACAACAAAAGGAAAAATGAAAGAAAGCACCACCAATCAAGGGGGATAAATCAAATCTAGAAAAACCACCAAAAAGGGAGACTAAACCCAGTTCTAAAATTATTTAAGAATGAGAAAAAGAAAGATAAGAAAACAAAAAAAGGAACACCGAAAATAAACTTCAGGTCTGCAACTAGAAATAGAGAAAAAGGTGTGGAGGGCTACCGCCGCAAAGCAGCGGCAGCCCCAAGCGGTAGATGATGTTTGACGACGGCGATGGAGAAAAGAGAGAAGGGAGAGCGTTTTTGCTTGGGATGGCAATTTATTGGGTGGGTATTTAGGATACCCGTCCGAATCCACCCGTAAAAAAATATCTGATATCCGTCGGATACCGAATACCAAATAGGGTACGGGTATTAAAAAATAAAAAATCAACTATCCGGTATCCATCCGAAATGAACGGATAGTTAGGGTATCTGGTATCCGATATCCTATAATATAAATATTTTATTATATTTTATATATTTTTTATTATATTTTTAATTAATTTATTTTAATTAACAGATATTGGTATCGGATATCGAATATATCCGATTTTTGAATTAAGATATCCTATCCTATATCCATTATTTTCGGATATTTCGAATATTTAGGGTACCCGTCGGATATCGACTATCTGATAGAATAGGATTCGGATATTGAAAAAAATGAACGGATACAAATACGAATAGTGATAAAATTTTGGATATTCTATCTGTTTTCATCCCTAATTTTTGCTTGAAAAATCTGTTTTAATTCTATGTCTAATAAGTAATAATAGTAATGTCACAAACCTCCTTTATAATAATTTTACAAACTGTGTTTTTAATTTTATCAGACGCCTAATAAAATTATAAAAATTAAAAAAAAAACCTCCATTTATCATTTATAAATTACAAACATCCATTATAATAATTTAGTGAAAAAGTTATCTAAATTTATCGAGGTCCACAATCTTTTGGATTTCAAATTACACCAAAAGCTCCTTAAAATCTTGTTTTTACTATCATCCAATCATATTGCATTGTTTTATACCATTCACAAGCCTCACTTTCCATAATGAAAATGACATTTTATGAAAGGAAAAACTTTAGGTGCGTTTAGTACCTTGTATCATGTCATAATATATCAAATATGGTATGTAATATTATATTATAAGATATATGATATTTACAATATTGTTTGGTGGAAAATGTATATGTTTAATACTTTACATTGAATAACATCACATCTTTAAACTTCTTTATTTATCCCTATATACATCTTATAAAACACAGAAATTTTCAAACTAATACAAATAGGATTTTAAAAAATTATATTCATTTATATTTATATACTAAAAAATATTATTTTATAATATTGATCAATAGTTAAATTATAACAATATAATAGAGTAATTTTAATATGAAACTTTTTAAAATAAAATATCATCAACAAATCATCTAAATTGTCTAAATAAATAACATAGCTTCTCCGATTTTTACTTATTAGACAATTAATTAAGGTTATTACTATTAGGTTATATATATAAATATCTAAGGTTATTACTATTAGGTTATACATATATATACATAGATATATATATATACATCTTTAGTTCTTTAGTTGCAAAATGACAATGAAAAAGCGCCAACTATTGGCGCCAGATTAAAAAAAAAATATAACAATGAAAAGAAAAAATAAAATTAGAATTTTAATTAAAAACTTATTTTTCAACCATGTGATATGAGATCATAATGTTTTTACGATGTTATCAGATCACACCCTTTTTATTCTGATATGATAACAAGGTGTTATGTTGAATGTTAATATATGATGATATCATGACATTCCAAACATTGATATAGAACTTAGACATCCAAAATACCATATTAGGTAAGATAATGAGTATAGGATTGCAGTGTACACATCGAATACATATATTTAGGTGTTTGCTGTTAAAATAACAATAAAACATTAAAACCATAGTAGGTTGATATCTTTTAGGCTTCTACCACTCAGCATTTTGTCATTGTCTTCTTCAATATACGATAATTCTATTATGAAACATACCAGCAAACATAAAAATTTACCCACCTAAGTTTTGTTCTTCTACAAATCAGCCTAAGTAGAAATCAGTCTTTCTCAAAAAATTACTCCCGAAACGTAATATTTTTTTACCTAAGTTTATAGCCAATCTACATCAATATGCTTCCTACTCCATTTACCACTTCTGCATCGCTCACGAGCATCCTTGCACCTAAGTTTAGGAGGGGAAGAATAACTAGGTATTGGCACATAAATCTCATCATTACAAGCACCTATTCAAAGTTCTAAGCAACTATCATCCATTTACAAAGGGTAAAGTTCTAACGGACTAATTAAGTAAAATTAGTCAAGAAAATTGATAGAACTACAATGCACACTTATACCATTCACCACTTCGACGATTTACATTTGGCAGATATTGCATTCCCTTGAAAGTAAGGCTGGAAGGTTCTTATAACTTCTTCATATGTTGATCTCTTGTAGTCCACAGCCTGCAATCAGTGTCTGCAATTAGCTCTTCAGAGTAGAAAATAATAAGCTTTACTATTTGTCAGAATGTTTTTGCAACTAGCCTGCTCAATAACTTCATCAGGGCTTGCCCATTTCCATTCTGCAAATTCTGGGTCTGCTTCACCATTAGCTAAGTTGACCTCACTGTCATCTTTTGTTAATCGCATCAGAAACCTATCAAACATTCAATTTTAATGACAGAAGAAAATATTTGGTCAGATGCCCATGAAAAGTCACACAAATAGTTAAAAATCCAATGAGATAATACAGGTTTAGTTAACAGTACAATCAAAGAATGAAACAACCTAGTGCTACAATTTTAGAGTTGAGTTTGGGAGACTACTGACTTAGAAGTTATGTCCATATTTTCAATTACTTGCCTAATTGGGCATCTCATCTTAAATTAAATCCACAATTAACAAAACAAGCATGAACTGATATTTTGTAACTCTAATTGGTTACCACAATATGCAAAGCACAGTCAGCCATAGAAATTGAACAGCAAACTTTAGTAGAAAGTTGAGGGGAAACTCATGAACTAAACTCCACTTATCAATAATCAAGGAGAACAATGTCTTATTAGTCATTGGTAGTCTCTCTTAAGAAACAAAAATTCAGTTAAGGCCTAGTATTCAGTTACTGGATGTCTCTGAGACTGTAATGCCAAGGAGCACAAATGGGAATACCTAAAAGTTATTTGATGAAATTTCCACATGGGTTTTATATGGACTACTTTCTTTCCCACACAGAGAGCTTTACTCTCTTGGCTTCTCCGTTCATTCATTGTGAAAATTGTGGAGGAGCCCCTCCCTTGTATGGTGACTCTCATCAGCTTTCCTATAAACTTAGGTCAACTTTTAATAACTAAATTAAGATTTTACATGACCTGTCTCTTGTTCTCTCTTCTTTTATCTGTCATCCACTGAATTCAACTCATGTCACCATGTACATTCCATGGGTGTGGATTGCCTCCTCTTTCCATCTTCCATCGCCTCTTTTTTGTAAGTGGCAAGACCCCACATACCCATATGAGTATCTTGAGATAAAGACAATATAACATGTAACTTTCCAAACATTTAAGTATTTGCCTGTTTCTTAAACCAAATTTGGTAACGAACAGAGTGATCCAATTTCAGTCAATTTCATTTTAAACATTTAGAAAAAAAAAATCAGCAACCAAAATGTCAAGATTGAAATGCATTAAGGATTGTGGCTCACAATGCTGCCCTGCGGCACGCAAACATATGGTATCATGATATGAAAAGGTTAGATTTATATTTATGATTATCTTAAGTGCATTGAGTGTGTGGTTCTAGCAACCAATAAACATATAAGGAAAACAAAAGCGCACCACTTATGAGCATGTCCATGCCAGTCACCGCCCCAAAGACGATTGACTTTAGCCTTCACAGCAGGTGGAAATTCACTAGTAAACCATTTTGGAACCTGTAAAGCACTATCTCTATTAAATATTCGCAAGGAATAACATCCACTTAATGATAAAATAATGTAAGAGTGTTCCTAGTATATTGCACTATATCCATCAAGATGTCAAACTACTTCCCCTAAATCGGAGTCAAGCTGTTTAGCTTGGTTATCTGACATTTGATTTTGTTGACATTTTAGCACAAGTCTCAGTTATTTTGGATATGAAATACAAGTTTATATGATGTTAGAAATCACTCAAGCGTAGCATGTAAGCCTACAAATTTGTTGTTTTTTAGCAGAATATACTGTAGAGATTAAAGCCAAGGCATAAGAAAAAATTGCTGACAAACCTCAGCAACTATTTCAGCAGATACTATTCCAGTTTCTTCTTGCAGTTCCCGAATGGCAGCATCTTTGGGCTCTTCACCATCTTCAATTGCCCCCTGAGATTCAAGGTCACAAAAGAACATAATACAAGATTTTAGCTAAAAAATTTCAAGCTATAGTGCTATACTAGGAAAAATAAACCCCAAAAGATAACTAAAGGGAAACAAAGATTCCACTTTCAGCAATGTCTCAGATCTACAATCTATATTTCTCTCCAAGATCATCTAAGCAACTCTGTATACAAAACGTTCCAGGTTGCCCCGTATACTCTAGGACTAATATAGACCAAGTAAATATAGGGAAGCAATGAAGTGTACGTAGCAAAGGTATTCCACAAATGTCAGCCTCAAATATCTATAGACAGATTCTTTTCAAAAGGAGGCCTAGCTTGATAGTCTCTTTGGCATTTGAGGAAAAATCCAGGAGTAGATCACCTGAAGTTGATAAGATCATGAAGTTCCTGAAGTAGATTATCCGAAGCTCAATTCTCCACATGGCCTGCCTCATCATGCATTCCAGAGGTTTCATAATCTTAAAACCATGTGTTTAGCTTAAATGAAGGAAACTTCAGGAAGTTCAGGCATATACAACAACTTCAGGGGATCTGAACCTGAAAAATCCCCTGGATGACAGCACTGACAGGAGATGTCAGAACATTTGTAAAGAGGCTAAGCCTTTTTCAAGATCACATACACTACCAATGAAGGAACAGAATAGTTTGCATCAGCTATCAATTGAGCTACTAAAGTACTGAAATGTCCTTGCTCTTAAGTCCTTAAGTGTTCTCAACAGACAGGTTCTGTGCTATATGATATCTTTACTCTAAATTTCTTTTGGATTAATGGTGCAAAAATTGTTATTGTGAGTATCAATAGAATATTTTATGTGAGGTCACCTGAGGCATTTGCCATGCTCCTGGGACATTCAACTTAGAGGCCACAAAAACCTGAAATAAAATATAATGAGTCATGGTTACTTTCCAAAACTATACTCATCCAGATAGACATTACGGTAATTAAAAAAAAAAAAAAAAAAAAAAAAAAAAAAGAAGAAGACGGATATTTCAGACTTCAGAGATATATTTCTCCTCAACTCTTTGAACAGATCGCCTTCTAAAGATTAATACATAGATGATGAGTAGTTGGTTAAACTTGAACATTAGGATGATATCAAATACAAATAAAAGTGGGAATGAAAAGGTCAGTATTTTAAAACTCCATGCTTGACAACTAACTATACGCAATCTTTGAATGAAAACAGTACAGAGCATAAATCTCAACCTGGCATAAACAGATACAAGGTTCATACGACTCTTCCTACTTACAATTGACACGGCGAAAATGGTTATACATTAATCCAGTTTTTTTTTTTTTTTTTGTAATCTTGATAAGCAATTCTGAAATACAGAATTATCAAACCACGAATTTTATTCAAATCGAGGCTAGCTACTTCATGTCACATACAGACTTAAGATATAAATTGCAAGGAATCCTTCACCAAAGCAACCAAAAACAAACAAAAATCTTAAAACAGACCTTTCGATTTGACATTAAGGAAAGAAAGAAAGAAAGAAAGAAGAGACATGTCCAGTAAGTTAATTAAAGGAAAAGAAAAATAGTGGAGACAGAGAATGAAGGAGAGCAGAAACCTGATCATCGGAGTTGATAAGACAGACTCCGACTTTGGGACGATAACCTTGAGGAAGACCTTCCATGGCGAGAGAGAGAGAGAAAAAGAGAAAGAGAGAGGAGAGTGTTGATAATGGGATCTGTGTCAGAATTTAAAGAATCGAAGTAGAGAGAGAGAGAAGTTTTGTGGTGCGGTGTGTGTGGTATGATGCGAGCGCGAGCACAGCGTGAAGGTGGGATGCGTTATTTTTGGTGGGTCAAAACGTATTTTTGATCTTATGACTTTTTCTCATTTCTCAATTTGGTCCCATAAATGTTTTTGTTGTACTTTCGGTCCTATATATTTGTAAAAATTTGTAGATTTGGTCCTTATCACTTTTGATCTTATATCTTTTGGTGCGGTCCTTATCAATTTTAGTCTCGTATCTTTGTAAAAATTTTCATCGTTAGTCTCACTTGATCTAAAGATATGTGATCAATTTTGTATCAACCCAAAAATATAAGACCAATTTTACAATTTGAATAAAAGATATAAGACTAATTTTGGAACCTGAGCCAAAGATACGTGATTAAAAGTGCAATACAGGACCAAATCTATAACTTGAACAAAATATAAGTGACCAAAAATTGTAATAAAAAAGTTATACGATCAAATTGACACTTTATAAAACCAAAACTAAACTTTCACTGTTATTGGTGTGTGGGACTGAAAATGAGTGACGCACGCTGACTATGACACAAGGTGGACTCTACACGCACGAGAAGGTGGAGTTTTGTGACTCTTATCTTGCGCACTCCACCCCCACTCTCCACCAAATCCATTATTATTATTATTATTATTATTATTATTATTATTATTATTATTATTATTATTATTATTATTATTATTATTATTATTATTATTATTATAATATAATCTTTATTTATTTATTTTAATTTTTTTAAAAAAAAATTGCTTCAAATTAGAAGAATTTATGAAATCTCGTTGTAAGAATAAATAAATTATCACCATCAATTGGTTGAGTGTAGACAGCTCTAAGTGTAGTAAGTATTTCAATTTTAAAGCAATGTCTTAAGTTTAAGTATTTATTAAAAACATTTTAGCTAACAAAATTGTGTCTATTTTTAATTTGAAAAATAATTAATTTTACTTAAATCATAAAATAGATGAATAAAAGATAGTTTCAAGTCAAATTTTCAAAAAATGAAAATTCAAACTGTAATGTTGGTCTCTTATTTTAGGTAAATTATGATCCAATCATTTTTATCTTTTTTATTATAATTTTGATATTTCAAGTTTCTTAAAAGTTTCTGTTTTCGGTCTCAATAACTGAATACGATTATATTTTTTTCGTTTTAAGTTTGAATACAATAAGTCTCAAGTTACATTTTGCTTTTGATGAGTCATTTCTTTGTTTAATTGGGACCGTCAGCAAAGAATGTCAAATTGGTTATCAAAAATGGGTCGCTAATTTTATAATCAAATAAGTTAAGTTGGTCATATCTCTTTTGTTTTGAGTTTGATTGCAACGAATTCAGAGTTACGAGTTATATATGATGACTTTTTTTGTCTAATTATGATTGTCAGCAATAAAGTCAAATCGGGCCCAAAAAGTGGTTTTCATAACTTTTTAATTTTTGGTTTCAAAAACACTTTTAGATTTGATTTGACTTCATTGTTGACCATTCCAATTGGGCCAAAAAAAGGACTCGTCCAGACTAATGCGTAGCTCCGGACTCATCGCAATCTGACTTGAAACTATCAACTTTGCCAATTTGACTTTGAAGTGAGTGACTACTTTCGGAATTCAAATTGATCTTATTTGTTGATGACCCTAATTAGAAAAAGAAGTCACTTGTCAACATTAATATGTAATTTGGGATTCATTTCATTAAAACTTGAATCCAGAAAAATATGACCGCATTTAGTCGTTGGGACCAAAGAGTGAAACTTTATACAACTTAAAAGATCAAAATTATAAAAAATAAATAAATAATGGAATTACAATATACTTTAAAGATTTTTCATCAAAATTACACTATAACACAGAGAAAAAACATCCGAAGCAATTTTTTAAGAGAAAACTTAGAACCTAAACTATCATATAGGATACTTACACCACAATGAAGTTTATAAATCAACTACTATTGAACAAGTTTTATGTTTTAATGAAATGATTTTATGAATATTTAATAAATATATTAGAAAAGCATTATCTGAATGAGTAATAACAATAGTTTTATATTTTAGAAATTGAAAGTAAAAACTTACAACTTTCTTCATCATTGTCCTCAAAGATACTCATTAGGTCAAAGAAAATTTAGATTAGAAGATGACGCTCCACATCAAGATGAAGGCAAACATCGGGGTTCAATGAGCATTTACAGAGGTACTTACAAATAACCCATCAAATGAGACATCACCAAGAAATGAACCCAAGCCATACAATTATTATAGACGGAAGATAACCAAATGAGTCAAACCTCATTGGCTGAAAGATACTCATCAGAACAACTTTAATTTTATGTTAGACAGCTTTTAAGTTCTCTAACCTTTTCAACTCTTTTTGGGACTCATTGTTTCCACTAATATACATGACTCAACACATACATAGAAGTTCCATCGCTTGAATTTGTTTTTTCCACGCCAAAACACAACACATTAATTTGCATAAGCATTTAGCATAATTTAAAAAAAAAAAAAATTCTGTTAAGTCATAGCATTCCCCGCCTATCCGTATAACGGTCTAAACGAAGACTAATTTTATTCGGGCCTCAAAAACAAAATAGTTAGAGCCCTCCCAACAATGTAGAATTTTTTAAAAATTTTGACATGTGGATTGTTGAACTACATGGAAAAAAAATGGTTTTAATAAGTCAACTCTTTGAGAGTAGTTATGTGACATGTATAAATGGACATCATTTAATAATTTAGTCTTTTAAAGCAATTTAAGGAAGTGAATGATATTCAGGCCAATAAAAAAAGGAAATTAATGATAATAAGTCTTTTCTAATCAAACTTGCACAAAAACTGCATAGGGAACAAAGATACGTTTTTATCATAATTTGTTGAGTTTAATAATTAAATGTGTATGTAAGAAATTAAAATAAAAAATCTAAAAAACTTCAGACAAATAAAAATAGAGGAGACCTTAGGAGACATAAAAGTAGTTTGATTAAAAGAAGACGGCGCAAGATAGCAAAATGAGTCAAAAAGTTGAAAGCGAAGCAAAGGGAAAAAATAGGGGAAGAATGGGACCACCACCAAGAGCGTTGACTTTAAGTGGTTGAGATTTTAAAAAATTAATTAATTAATCAACCAATTGTACTAACCAGTGTCATAACCGAACCGGACAAAGACTCGGACAAGTGTTCGGTTCACGGTCGGATCAGTTGAATCGGTCGGACTGGATGTTTGGACCGGATGACGTAATAAATAATTATTTTTAATATATTAAATATAAACCCTCTATATTTTTTTTTGGGTCTAAGAGATGCATTAAATCTATTAATTTATTAGATAAGTAAAACAATTGGTAAGAGAAAACTAATAGAGTCTCACAGTTGGGATGGTAAAGGCGCTGGGAGTGTGAAGAAAGGGCATGGGTTCGATCCTTACAAGGCTCAAAATGATTTTTTGTAAAAAGAATTGAGAACCGCCGGTCCGGTCCAGCGGTTGGTTCCGATTTTTCGGTTCTTGGCCGGTTATTTCCGGTCCAACCATCATTCCGGTTCAAATGGTTTAACCAACTCGCTTGTGTCTTCGAGTAGCGGTCCAACCGGTTCGGCCGGTCCGGTTCGGTTTTCACATCATTGGTACTAACACTTTTTCTCTCTCTTTCCTCCCTCTTTTTCTTTTGCGCAAATGGTACCTTTTTCTTATATCCTAAAATATAGCTAAATATATATTTTCCATTCACGTTAACAAATACAAAAAAAAATTCTTGTCTTTCAAATTATATCAAATTAATGAATGAACTATTCAATAATTAAAATATAAAACTCAATTTTTAAAATATCATAATGATTAATAATTTAATCTTTAAGAAACTGATTTAATAATAAGCCTCTTAGATGTTAAAAATACACTTCAAAAGTACAGTGCTTCAGTTGTTTTCTTTCATCAAATTAATATAATTTATTATTATCATTATTATTATTTATCTCGTGTTAAAATTGTTTTATTTCAAACTTTTTGAAATAATTATTTTACATTAATAAAATATCTATATATATAATGATATTAGAATCAAAATTTATAAATTTTATTTTAGGTTAAAATGTTAAATGGTCATTTTGGTCCTCAAATAATTTTTTGTTCCGTTTTGGTCCTCAAATTATGTAGTCAATTTCATTTTGGCCCTCAAAGTTTTAGATTTATTCTATTTTAGTCCTAAAACTTTCATATATGTTTCAATTTGTTCCTCAAACTTATAATAAGTTATTTGGAAAAACAAGAGAGAAAAATTTTCACTCTTTAAAAGAAAAATCAATCATAAATTAATTTCATTTTGATCCTCAAACTTATAATAAATGACTTGGCAATGAAAGAGAAAATTTTTCATTCATTAAAAGAAAAATTAACCATACATTTATCTCCAATTTGTGACTAAAAATGAAGATTTTTCTTTCTCACTTTGTCAACTCACTTAATATGACACATGTAAGTGAGAAATAATCCATCTCAACTATTTGACTTAGAAATAGCGGTAGAAACCAAATGAAGTTACATTTTGGGGATTAAAATGGAACCTAAAAAAGTTTGAGGACCGAAATGAAACTAATCCCATAGTTTGAGGACCAAAATGGAACAAAAAATAGTTTGAGGACCAAAATGAAACTAACCCCATAGTTTGAGGAGTAAAACGACCATTTAACCTTTATTTTATTTTTGTTAAAATTGTGAGTGTTACACTACATTTAGTTTAAAGATAGTGTAGTTTATTTAAAGGCCAAAGTTTCAAATTGGTCCCTTGTGTATTGTTGGGTATTTGGTTCCCTCCTATGTGGTAAAATCAAATATTGTGAAACCCACTTGCTTAAGCCCATTAGGGCTATTTTAGTCCTTACATTTTCTTGCAAGCTGAAACCCTAAAACCTCTAGAGCAGCAAAAATTCGGACATAGAGAAACTATTACATTTTTACACAAGAGTGTAGTTTTTTATCATTTTTCAGATTTGACCTTGCTCCACATTTCCGGCGATCGGACGGTGATCGGAACTCCGTTCAGGCTGAAATTTTGTGGGCAAGTAGCTGACATATTGTTCTTCATTTTGAACGGTGGAGATCAGTTTGTAAGGTCTGGAAGGTGGTGATTTTGGGTGAAGAATCGGACTGATTTTCTGGGCGTCTCAGCACCGTCGTGTTTCACCGTTTTCAACGGTCGGCCTTTAATCCGGTGTCCGATCTAGCTGATTTTTGGTGAGCATGTTCGTGACTCTCCATTCTTCATTCTGAACGGTGGAGATTGGATTTGGACGGTTAGAACGTTGTCAGTTGTGATTTTAATCACAGCTTATCTCTCTTGTTAGCTCTAGTTCGTTTTTGGGAGTTTGTTTGTGATTGAGAGATCATTTGGTTCACTTGTGGCTTGCTGATTGTTTGTAAGACATTGTTGGTGATAGTGGATTTCATTTTCTGGACTAGGTCCCGTGGTTTTTATCCTTCACATTGGAGGAGTTTTTGCCACGTTAAATAATTCCCGGTGTTCTTGTTTTTGTTCATTTTATGTTGAGGTTGTTGCTGGATTTTTTTGCTCTTCATTGCTCCTATTAGGTTCATTCAAGTGGGGAAGAATTATTGATAGTGTGTTGATTTGTTTGGCATTATTGTTGTCTTCCCAACATGTATCGGGTAGATTTCAATTTTGTCCTTTATCCTTCATTTATTTTATATTCATCCTACATCTTTCCATGATGTTTCAAATTGGTCCCAAAAATATTGAATGTGGTCATATCTCTCTTATTTCAAACTCAAATGCGACAAATTCAGAGTTACGAATTACTTTTTATAAGTACTTTGGGAAGATGGGAATTCCCCACTAATATAAATATGAGTAGCGTGGCTTTGATACCACTGTTGGGAATTCATAGGGTCTGCGCAGCGGAAAACACGGTAAATTAAAANCAAGATCAAATCTTGTAACCAAATCTTGATTGTTCAAATCCTATTGGTTGGAATGAGTCATGAGGGATTTGATTAAAATATTACCTTAATAATTTTAATTAAAATCGATTTGCACATATATCATAATTCAAAATGCAAGATCAAATCTTGAACCTCAAGCCATGATATATGCGCCATCCTCAATCCCATATCTAGGAAATTTAATAAATCAAAAACATTCCTAACTCTTAGGAAGTCTTAACCAATTTATTATCTTCCAAGATTATTGAATTAAAATATTACTTTAATATCTTTAATTCAAATCCTGTATCCTTTCAAAAGATATTATTTTGAATTCAAAATTCAAACCTTGTTATCTTTATTTAATTAATAAAACATTTTCATCAATTAAAATAAGACCTAAGAGGCGCCACCCTCTATCTTGTTTCCCCAAATATTAGTGAATTTAATAAATCAATAATTCCCTAACTTTTAGGAAACTTATTTAATTTATCATTCCCTAATATTTTAAACAAGAATTTAATTGTAAACTATTTAACAATTAATATATTTAAATTTGTCCAACAACTTTAAATACTATAATCATAGATATTTATTTAAGACAAGATTTAATGTCCTAAGACATGTCTTAAATTGTGTCACCAAAGTGACTCACGAATTAACCCTAATTCGTGTCCCAAAACAACATCTTGATCCTGCTCGTGTGTGACCCAGTAGACCTCACGTGAAGTTGGCAGCAAGCCATCTTATGACTTACAAGTCGAGAGCGGACTCCAGCAAGCCATTACGACTACCCAAAACACGCGAGTTATCGCTTTAACCTTAACGACTTAACCTAAGTACCACCCTGTCATAATCCCTATTGTCACACGATATCTTGGTTCTGGATAAGGCACAGGAAAGTCATCCTTAATCCAATCCACAACTTTCTCGATTTCCTGAGTTAGTCCCATTTTCCTGAGTGGCCACTCTTTTCTTGGACTCATCGAGGGCGCCAGTTAGATATCTCTCATCGTAATGAGGGACAAAATCCCATCTTGGTCAACCACATTCCTTAGCACGATAATCAACCAAACCCGTACCTAGCCCTTATGGCTACCCTGCTACGGGTAACGTTAGACTAGGCCAGAGTTCGACAACCACAACGCCCGAATAGTCAAGACCTCAGGTCTAAGGCTATCATGACAGGTGTACAGGAGAGGGTAGCTTATGACTAAAATCCATGCAGGACTCTCCGGGTCAGTCCAGCAACTTGTAACCCTTTACTTATTGCACCATGATTCTCGTAAAGCATCTAGTGCATGTATCTGTTGGGAATTCTAGGCGCCTAACGCAGCGGAAGCAAATATAAAATTTAAAATAAAACGCGCCAAGTCCTAAAATTCCCGAACGGATCCGCTAGTAGAATTTAGAACTTTTAAGATAGTGGTATACCTCACGACTTTCAATCGGCTGGTTGTACAAGGCGTGTGCAAGGAGCCCACTCTCAGCGTTCTCCCTCTGCTGGTGATCCGCACGAACAGTTTCTCGGACACCAGGGTGCTAGCCTTCCGTTCTTTTCTCCAAAAGAACCAGGGACCAATCTACAGTGACTTTGACTTCAAGAACTCCTTCTTGAATCAAACAAGGTGGCGCAAAAGGAAAGCCCCAACAAGAACTCCTTCTTGTTTTTCCTTCTCTCACAAACCCTAATTTTGGTAACCTCAAATCGAATTTCCTAACTCCTTAGGCAAACTCGATTTTTCCTCTCTCAACTCTTGAGAGCCAAAATTTTCTCTCACTTGGAAAGCTAGGTTTTTTGAGAATGGCGATTTTCTATCTCTCTCAACAAGGAGGATGAAAATTGCACAAGTGAGCTCTCTCTCTTACCCTTAGGTGCCTAGCCTAGGGTTTCTTATAATTATATTTAGAGCACTATTATAATTCTAAATTATAATAATATGGCTTCATGAATTGAATTTACAATTAAAATATTACCATAATATTTAATTTAAATTCAAATCGTAATCTTAGAGAATCAAATGAGAGATCAAATCTCCCCTAAAGATCCACCAAGATGGCGCCATGCTCCCTCTATTTATCCTTGGAATTTTATAAATAAAAAACATTCCTAACTCTTAGGAATTCATGATTCTCCAAAGATACTAAGTTGAGATCTCATCAAATCTATTTGAATCAAATCTTTTGACATCTCCATCAAATATTTTGAATTCAAATTCATGAATTAAATTAATAAAACAATTTTATTAATTTAAAATGCGAAAGGAGGCGCCACCCTCTTATATATATTGGGGAATTTTATAATTCAATAATTTCCTAACTTTTAGGAATCTTATCTGAATTATTTTTCCCTAATATTTTAATTGTAAATAATTAAACCCCATTAATCATTTAACAATTATTATATTTAAACTTGTCCCACAAATTTAAACACTATACAACTGTAGATTAATTAAGACAAGACTTAATGTCCCAGACATTTTGCTGTGTCTTAAATTGTGCCACCGGAGTGACCCACGAATTAACCCTAATTTGTGTCCCTTTAAGCGGTGTCCTGATCCTGCTCATGTGTGACCCAGCAGGCCCCACGTGAAGTTGGCAGCAAGTCATCTCCATGACCTACAAGTCGTGAGCGGACTCTAGCAAGCCATCACGACTACCCAAAACACGTGAGTTATCGTTTTTACCAAAACCGACTTAACCTTAGTACCACCATGTCAAAGACCCTATTGTCACACGATATCTTGGTCATGGATTAGGCATAGGAAAGTCATCCATAATCCAAACCACAACTTTCTCGATTTCCTGAGTAAGTCCCATTTACCAGCGTGGCCACGCATTTCCTTGGACAGACTCATCGAGGGCGCCAGTTAGATATCTCTCATTTAATGAGGGACAAAATCCCTTCTTGGCCAATCCACATTCCTCAGCACGGCAATCAACCAAACCCGTACCTAGCCCTTATGGCTACCCTGCTACGGGCAACGTTAGACTAGGCCAAAGTTTGACAACTGCAACGCCGAAATAATGATGACCTCAGGTCTAAGGCGTCGTGACAGGCGTACAGGAGAGGCAAGCTGATGACTAAACCCATGCAGGACTCTCCGGGTCATGTCCAGCAACTCGTAACCCCTTACGTAATTACACCATGACTCTCGTTCCAGCATCTAGTGCATGCATCTCCATGCACCGAGGTCATGCTGATCTTAGTTCATTTTCGCTCCCACGAAAACAATCGACCAGGGACAAATTTAGATTAATTATCTCATAATTAATCATGGACTGTTATCATAGTAAACATGCTAATAATATGATAACCATTAATTTATCTCCATAAATTAATCAATATGTTCAAAACATAACTATAAAATGATTGGCCCTAGGGCACAATCTCCAACAGACTCCCACTTGCACTAGGTACAATCATTAATCAAACTGTTCCTACACTAGGAACATCCATTAATGTGTCTAATCCCCATTTGACATTACATGACGCTCATGTAAGACCTGTGCTAGGGGTCTCGTAAGAGGATTGGCAACATTATCCTCGACTGCCACTTTACATATCCTGATATCACCATCTCTAGGTGATCATGTCTGAGTGTACATATATATATATGTATATATATCACTGTTGGAACATAAGTGGGGATCCAATCCCATTTGGCGTCTTCCTGTCTCCACAGGGTGACCACCAATCACACCTTAGACACTTTGTTGTAGAATCAGCAATCGTGCTTTGCTTGGAACCTTTCCAACTCATGATGCCACCGTTCAGAAGAAACACGTATCCATACTGCGATTTAGATACATCTTGGTATAATTGGAAAACGGGCACCTGTGTAACCACTTACACATCAGTTCCACCATAAACCAAGAATTCATCCTTAGTTCTTCCTAAGTACTCAAGGATGCTTATGACAGCGGTCCAATGATACTCACCAGGGTCTCGTTGGAACCGGCTTGTCATGCTCAGGGCAAACGACACATCGGGTCGAGTACACTGCATGATGGATCCTGTTGCCGAAGCATAAGGGATGCCAATCATGCGCCCTCGCTCAACAAGTGTCTTGGGACACTGTTTCTTTCTCAGGGTCAACACATGATTCATCGGTATGAATCTCCTCTTGGAATCTCGTATACTGAACCCCTTCAGTACCTCATCCAAGTACGTACTCTGACTCAATTCAAGAAGCCTACAAGACCTATCTCTATAGATCTTAATGCCTAGAATATGGGCAGCTTCTCCTAAGTCCTTCATTGAACAGATTATCACAACCAAGATTCACAATCTCTAAGGTTGGAACATTATTTCCAATGAGCAATATGTCATTGACATATAGCACCAAGAACACAATTGTGCTCCCACTAACCTTCTTGTAAACACAAGGCTTGTCAGCGTTTTGTAGGAGGCCAAACTCTTTTGACTACCTCATCAAAACGATGATTCCAACTCCGTGATGCTCGCTTCAATCCATAAATGGTTCTCTGAAGCTTGCATACCTTTACTGATCCTCTGGATATACAAACCCCTCAGGTTGTGTCATGTACACATCCTCGGGCAGCCTTCCATTAAGGAATGCTGTTTTGACATCCATTTGCCCTATCTCATAGTCATAATATGCGACTATGGCAAGCAGGATCCTAATTGTATCGGCCATTGCAACTGGGGAAAACGTTTTGTCATCCCATGACGTTGAGTGAACCCTTTTGCGACTAGCCTCGCCTTGAAGATATTGACGTTGCCATCCATGTCTGTTTTCACTTTGAAAACCCACTTGCACCCTACGGGTTTTACCCCTTCGGGTGGAGCGACCAAGGTCCATACCTTGTTGTCGTACATGGACTACATCTTAGCCTTCATGGCTTCAACCAATTTCTTAGAGTTGGGATCCACGACAGCCTCTTGATAGGTGGTTGGCTCACCACGCTCCATGAGCAACACATCCTTGTTTTCAGTCACCAAAAATCCACATCTTTGTGACTGAAAACGTGTCCTATCAGAACTTCGTTGTCCTTGTGTTATTAGAGGAGCTTCCACAACGCCTTGTGGTTCTTCTCTAGTTTCCGTCTGCGCCTCTGAAGTGCTTTGTCAATCTTGAACTCCTTCAAGATCTACCTTACTCCCACTGTTTCTTTTGGAAACAAGATCCTTCTCTAGAAAGAATCATTTTCTGACTACAAACACTTTGTTGTCAGATGGGCAGTAAACATAGTATCCCCTCGTTTCCTTGGGGTACCCTACAAGCACCTTTTGGGAGATAGTTTATCGTTTGCTTGACGTAAACTTTACATCCCCAATTTTTGAGATAAGACACTATGGGACTCTTCCCACTCCATATCTCATATGGTGTCTTCTTAACTGCCTTAGAAGGAACACGGTTAAGTGTGAACGCGGCAGCTTCTAAAGCATATCCCCTTAAAGGATGGCGGAAGATCAGTTTGACTCATCATAGATCGAACCATATCTAATAGGGTTCGATTCCTCCTCTCGGAAACACCATCCGACCATGGGGTTTCAGAAGGGGTAAGTCGTGAGACCATCTCACAGCTTCTAAGATGATCAACAAATTCTTGACTCAAATACTCGTCTCCTCGATCAGATCGAAGGACTTTGATTTTCTTGTCAAGTTAGTTCTCTACTTCACCTTGAAATATCTATTTCAAAAGACTCCAACTTATGCTTTAATAGGTAGCCGTAGTCAAACCTATTGAAGCAGTTGGTAAGAGTAATCACCTCTAGCTTGAGTACTCATGGGTCCACATACATCACTATGTATGATCCCCAACAAGTCAGATGCCCTCTCACTGTGGCCAGTGAAAGGCACCTTTGTCATTTTTCCAAGTAAACAAGACTCGCAAGCATCATATGATTCAAAATCAAATGAGCTTAGAAGTCCATCTCTATGGAGCTTCTCTAGGCGTTTCTCGTTTATATGGCCTAAACGACAATGCCAAAGGTATGCAGGATTAGATTCGCTAATCTTAATCCTTTTGTATCAATGTTATAGATATTGTTATCGTGTTAACGTTCAAATTTCAAGATGTAATGTTCATCTTGCAAATCACACAAGCAAATAAACATCATCTTTATGAATTGAACACCATTCTTTTCAGTTAATACATGCAAAATCTTCCTTATCAAATAAGAAAGAGAAGCATTGTTTGAACTTTATAGAAGGTACATGATAACAATAAGCCCAGAGGGCAAAACAAGCTCGCATGTTCCCACAGCAACAGCAACAACTCTTGCTCTATTGCCTATTCGTAGGTCCATCTCGCTTCTGTCCAGCTTTCTACTGTCTCTAAGACCCTTCATATCAAATGTGAAAACCACATGCTTTATCTAATACCCAAGTGGTTATAGTAGACAAGTGAACGTCTATAACGAAGATACCAGAAGTAGAGATCTCATCTCTCCTTTTATTCTTTTGATCTTCCAAACACAATTTGCAGTTTCTTAAAAGGAAAATTGCATCCTTTGAAGGCCTTGCCTTCTTGGTAGGTAGTGGGTCAGGCTCATGTTGGGAATTCAAGGGTGCCTAAGGCAGCGGAAGCATGAAAAACTGTAAATTAAAAAAAAACTAAACGCCCAGGTCCTAGAATTCCCGAACGGATCCGCTAGCTGAATTTAAAACTTTTGGTTAAGTGGTATACCTCACGAGTTTCAATCGTTTAGTTGAACGGGGCGTTTCCAAGAAGTCCACGTGACGCGTTCTTCCTCCGCCGGTAATCCACACGAACAGTTTGGAGATGCCTAGGTGCTAGCCTCCTTCACTTCTCAAGTGAATCCGGAACCTTTATCTACGGGTGTTCTTTTGAATTCAAGAACTCTTCTTGAATTATCAAGAACTGTTTGGCGCCTTGATCAAGAACTCTTCTTGATCCCACACAACCTTGTCACACAATATTAACTCTTAATATTGTGCGCCACTTTCTCTCTCTAGGAAAGCAAGGATGCGATTTTCTCTCTCTCTCTCTCCTCACCAAGGCAAAATCGAATTTTCCTAGTGAAGAATTAGGCTAAGTCGACTTTCACTCTATGTGCATGAGGCTCTCACCTTTAGTGACTTCACTCTCAAGAATCCAATTCTCAAGTTGTGAATTCTCTCTCTAACCTAGATTGAAAATCAAAATTTTCTCTCTCTTGATTAGGCATGTATAAGTCGACTTATGGCTTGCCTATTTATAGGGTTTGGGGACTTTGATAATTATAATTTTAGGAAACCCCAAAATTATATAATTATCAAACCATAAGATTATGATATCTTAATATCATGATTTTATGACTTGATTTCCAATTTAAAATATTACCTTAATATTAAAATTGGAATCAAAATGCAATCTTGGAGAATCAATTTGGAAGATCAAATCTTCCCAAATCTCTCTCTCTCCCATGCGGCATCTTCCCCTCCATTATCTTGTTGAATTTAATAAATTAAAATAACTAACTAACTCTTAGGAAGTTATAACTAATTTATTTTTTCAACAATATTGAATTAAAGAATTGCCACAATATCTTTAAGTCAATCTCACCAAGTCTCAAACTCTAGATAATTGAATTAAAATATAACATTAATGTTTTAAATCCAATAGACCTAGGATTTTCGACTTGCCCTATAAGTCATGAATTAAAATATTACTTTAATATATTTAATTCATCCATTTGAAATCTAGATCAAATCTCATTTGAATTTCAAATTTCAAGCCATGACTTTAATTAATAAAACATTTTTATTAATTAAATTCCTTTTAAATATGAGGCGCCAACCTCATCCTATTTAGTCCTAATATTAGTGAATTTAATAAATTAATAATTTCCTAACTCTTAGGAACATTATCTAATTTATAATTCCCCTAATATTATAAATAGGAATATAATTGTAAATAGCCTAATCCAATTATCTATTTAACAATTATCATATATATATATATATATTTAAATTTGTCTCACAAATCTAAATATTATATATCTGTAGATAATTAATTCAAGACAAGACTTTATGTCCCACAATAAGTTATGTCTTAAATGGTGCCACAAATGTGACCCACGAATTAGGTTAACTCGTGTCCCAGCTTGGCATCTGGTTCCTGCTCATGTGTGACCCAGCAGACCCCACGTGAAGTTGGCAGTAAATCATCTCATGACTTACAAGTCGACAGCGGACTCTAGCAAGCCATCACGACTACCCAAAACACGTGAGTTATCGTTTATCCCCTAAACGACTTAACCTTAGTAATATCATGTTCAGATCCCTTTTTGTCCTACGATATTTCGATAAGGATCAGGCATGGGAAAGTCATCCAAAATCCAAAACTCAACTTTCTCGATCTCCTGAGTAAGTCCCAATATCCAGTGTGGCCACACATTCCCTTGGACAGACTCGTCGAGGGGCCCAGTTAAATATCTCCCATCTCTATGAGGGACAAAATTCCATCTTGGTCAACCACATTCCTCAGCACGACAATCAACCAAACCCGTACTCAGCCCTTATGGCTACCCTGTTACGGATAACGTTAGACTAAGCCAAAGCTTGACAACTGTAATGCCGGAATAGTCAAGACCTCAGGTCAAAGGGCATCATGACAGATTGTACAGGAGAGACCAGCTAATGACTAAACCCATGCAGAACTCTCCGGGTCGGTCCAGCAATTTGTAACTCTTACATAGTTGCACCATGACTCTCGTCCCAGCATCTAGTGCGTGCATCTCCATGCACCGAGGTCATGCTGGTCTTGGTTTAGTTCAAGTTCCCACTCGAATGAGCGACCAGGGACAATTTAGATTAACTATCTCATAATTAATCATGGACTGTTATCATAGTAAACATGCTAATAATATGATAACCATTAATTTATCTCCATAAATTAATTGATATGTTCACAACATATCTATAGGATGATTGACCCTAGGGCACAATCTCCATAAGCTCAGCCGCTGGCTTGGTCCTACCAAACACGGCGTCTCCTTTCCTCTTTCCTTTGCCCTTCCCTTTCCCCTGGTTCAGGAACGTTTCCATGAGATGTGTGACCACCTCAACAACCGACAATGTTCCCGTGTTCAACTCTTTGAACTATCGTGGCTAGCATCAGGCAAGCAACGTCCACAGAGTCATTGAAGAGCTTCTCCAAGCAGTTCTCTGAGCTCTTGGAGCGTCCTTGGCATGCTCTTCAGGGGAGGGATTTCTAGGACACAAAATTTCCTTTGTTGGGTGAGAACAATTCTCGTATTACAAAACCAATCAAGGAAGTCAGCAGCTTCCTTCGTTGGGGGAGAACAATTCTCAAATTACGATACCAGTTAAGGAATTTTGTCCTAGACCATTTATCCTTCTCAAGGATAGATCGCAGTAATAACATTGAACTTTTGTTTGCCATTCATTCTACAACTAAGATATGAAAAGTTTAATTAGCAGGTAAATATATATCCACCATTTTATAAAACACAGTGAAATTTATTATTAGTGGCTAAGACCCATATTTCACCAAAGTTTACCGTCGCGTAGGCGATCATGCACCCTTTGGTTATTTAGGTAGGTAACTCCTTACCAATCACATCTCTATGTGACTCTTAGATCCTATGGGACTGTATCATCTCATGATACTTATTATGGCATGTTTATCCCATCTAATGCCTTGAGGTCCAAAACCGTTTTGATAACCCCATTAAGTCACACGGTAAAATATGTGAATGGCTAGGTTCAAAACAACGAGGCCAAAGCCCAACCCCATATCATCAAGGCCCAACTGCAATACGTGTCGCGTAGGCGATCACCGTATTCAAAGAACCAAGATTTCAATGGGCGTCGTGTTGAAACTCCCATTCACCCGTGTCTCCTCAAGGTCAAGGCAGATACGTGTCGCGTAGGCGATCACCGCTCCACGATGAACAAGATTTTGACAGGGTGTTTTAGCGACGGCATTAAAAACTTAAGATTCTCTAAAAGGGTTTGATTTTTATTTATTAAAATGTTCCGTTTTATTGTTTAATTTCAAAAATCCTTTTAAAATTAAACGAGTCATTCCACATGTTTATTACCCCATGTATCTCATACATATAAACATGTGCCCGGATTTTGTATCGTATACAAAATCCCACGCTCGTATCGTATACGTGGTTGTAGCGCGATATATATAATAGCACGCTAAAATTTCGCACCCTAAACATACATCTAGCGCATCACATACAACTAAATGTAAAAGCATACACCCTGTTTAGATATGGCCCATCTACCCTAGAATTCTCCCAAGCCAATGAGAGAACTTTTCTAAAAAGAAAAATAAAATTACACGTGAATAAACCCTAGTTAAATTGAGGTATAAACTGAAAGTAAATTTACATAAGAGTAGAGGGAGACGACACGCAGGCCGTATTTACCGAAATAAACCTCCTAGAGCCATATCCAACACCACACAATTCAAATATGAACAATTCATACAATTATGTCAAACACGACATACAACACATATATTAAAAACCATTTTAAAATTGTGTTCAATTTAGGGTCTGTGCAATTTTAACATGCCTTTTCTTGGGATTAGGCCTTTTATCAATAATTATAAATACCATGAATCTGCATTCAAGAATTTAAAATTATTGACCACCAAAAATTTTAAAATTCATAATTTTAACAAATTTTCAGCCACCTCTATAATATTATAATTAAAAAACTTTTAATTATAATTATACAAGACTTTCGATTTTGGCCTAAAACTTCAAGAAAATGTTTCCAATCGATCCAATCGATTCTATATATATCATATACATATAATTTGCACCTTTCATTGTAGATCGAGTTTTTGAGAAAAACGTTCGGTGGATTTTTCGTAAAACCAAAACGTGATTGAAAGCGGTAAACACACATACCATACATCATATGTACACATAAACAGTTTTAAATCCTAGAATTAGCGTGGCTCTGATACCACTGTTGGGAATTCTAGGCGCCTAACGCAGCGGAAGCAAATATAAAATTTAAAATAAAACGCGCCAAGTCCTAAAATTCCCGAACGGATCCGCTAGTAGAATTTAAAACTTTTAAGATAGTGGTATACCTCACGAGTTTCAACGGGCTGGTTGTACAAGGCGTGTGCAAGGAGCCCACTCTCAGCGTTCTCCCTCTACCGGTGATCCACACGAACAGTTTCATGGACACCAAGGTGCTAGCCTTCCGTTCTTTTCTCTAAAAGAACCAGGGACCAATCTATAGTGACTTTGACTTCAAGAACTCCTTCTTGAATCAAACAAGGTGGCGCAAAAGGAAAGCCCCAACAAGAACTCCTTCTTGTTTTTCCTTCTCTCACAAACCCTAATTTTGGTAACCTCAAATCGAATTTCCTAATTCCTTAGGCAAACTCGATTTTTCCTCTCTCAACTCTCGAGAGCCAAAATTTTCTCTCACTTGGAAAGCTAGGTTTTTTGAGAATGGCGATTTTGATGGAGATTATGCCCTAGGGCCAATCATCCTATAGATATGTTTGGAACATATCAATTAATTTATAGAGATAAATTAATGGTTATCATATTATTAGCATGTTAACTATGATAACAGTCGATAAATTAATGGTTATCATATTATTACCATGTTTACTATGATAACAGTCCATGATTAATTATGAGATAGTTAATCTAAATTGTCCCTTGTCGCTCATTCGAGTGGGAACTTGAATTGAACCAAGACCAGCCTGACCTCGGTGCATAGAGATGCATGCACTAGATGCTGGGACGAGAATCATGGTGCAATTATGTAAGGAGTTACAAATTGCTGGACCGACCCGGAGAGTTCTGCATGGGTTCAGTCATTAGCTGGTCTCTCCTGTACAATCTGTCATGATGCCCTTAGACCTGAGGTCTTGACTATTCCGGCGTTGCAGTTGTCAAACTTTGGCTTAGTCTAACATTACTCGTAACAGGGTAGCCATAAGGGCTGAGTACGGGTTTCGTTGATTGCCGTGTTGAGGAATGTGGTTGACCTAGATGGAATTTTGTCCCTCATAGAGATGGGAGATATTTAACTGGGCCCCTCGATGAGTCTGTCCAAGGAATGTGTACTAAGGTTATGTAAGGGAATCTGGTTCCTGCGAATCGAGAAAGTTGAGGTTTGGATTTTGGATGACTTTCCCATGCCTAATCCTTACCAAAATATCGTAGGACAAAAAGGGATCTGGACAAGATGGTACTAAGGTTAAGTCGTTTTGGGGTTAAACGATAACTCACGTGTTTTGGGTAGTCGTGATGGCTTGCTAGAGTCCGCTCTCGACTTGTGAGTCATGGAGATGACTTACTGCCAACTTCACGTGGGGCCTGCTGGGTCACACACGAGCAGGAACCAGATGCCAAGCTGGGACACGAGTTAAGACTAATTTGTGGGTCACATTTGTGACACCGTTTAAGACATAACCAATTGTGGTGGGACATGAAGTCTTGTCTTAAATAAATTATTTACAGATATATGATATTTAGATTTGTGAGACAAATTTAAATATATATATGATAATTGTTAAATAGATAATTGGATTAGGATATTTACAATTATATTCCTATTTATAATATTGGGGAATTATAAATTAGATAATATTCCTAAGAGTTAGGAAATTATTGATTTATTAAATTCACTAATATTAGGATAAAATAGGATGAGGTTGGCGCCTCATATTTACCAAAGGAATTTAATAAATAAAAATGTTTTATTAATTAAACTCATGGCTTGAAATTTGAAATTCAAATAGATTTGATCTAGATTTCAAATGGATGAATTAAATATATTAAAGTAATATTATAATTCATATTTTATAGGGCAAGTCGAAATTCTAGGTCCAATTGAATTTAAAATATTAGTGTAATATTTTAAATATTAGTCCAATTGAATCCAATTTTAATATTATGGTAATATTTTAAATTGGAATTCAAGTCATATAATTTTGATATGGAGATATCATAATCTTATGATTTGATAATTATGTGATTTTAGGGTTTCCTAAATTATAATTATCAAAGTCCCCAAACCCTATAAATAGGAAGCCAAAGTCGACATTTATATATACAACACAAGAATTGGATTCTTGAGTGAGAGACTTAGAGAAGAATTGGATTCTTTGATAAGTGAAATCACAAAGGGTGAGAGCCTCATGTACATTAGAAAAGTCGACTTATCCTAGTTTTCCACAAGGGAAAAATTTGATTTTGCTCTTGGTGAGGAGAGAGAAAAATCGCAGCCTTGCTTTCCTAGAGAGAGAAAGTGGCGCACAACACTAAAGAGTTTAGTTTTGTGTGACAAGGTTGTGTGGGATCAATAATAAGATTCTTGATCAAGGCGCCATACAGTTCTTGACAATTCAAGAAGAGTTCTTGAATTAAAGAACATCGTAGATAAAGGTTTCGGATTCACTTGGAGAAGTGAAATGAGGCTAGCACCTAGGCATCTCCAAAACTGTTCGTGTGGATTACCGGCGGAGGAAGGACGCGTCACGTGGATTTCTAGGAAATGCCCCGTTCAACTAAACCGATTGAAACTCGTGAGGTATACCACTAACCAAAAGTTTTAAACTCAGCTAGCGGATCCGTTTGGGAATTCTAGGACCTAGGCGTTTAAAATTTTAATTATTGTTTTTGCTTCCGCTGCCTTAGGCGCCAAGGATTCCCAACAAATTTCTATCTCTCTTTCTTACCCTTAGGCGCCTAGCCTAGGGTTTCTTATAATTATATTTAGAGCACTATTATAATTCTAAATTATAATAATATGGCTTCATGAATTGAATTTACAATTAAAATATTACCATAATATTTAATTTAAATTCAAATCGTAATCTTAGAGAATCAAATGAGAGATCAAATCTTCCCTAAAGATCCACCAAGATGGCGCCATGCTCCCTCTATTTATCCTTGGAATTTTATAAATAAAAAACATTCCTAACTCTTAGGAATTCATGATTCTCCAAAGATACTGAGTTGAGATCTCATCAAATCTATTTGAATCAAATCTTTTGATATCTCCATCAAATATTTTGAATTCAAATTCATGAATTAAATTAATAAAACAATTTTATTAATTTAAAATGTGAAAAGAGGCGCCACCCTCTTATATATATTGGGGAATTTTATAATTCAATAATTTCCTAACTTTTAGGAATCTTATCTGAATTATTTTTCCCTAATATTTTAATTGTAAATAATTAAACCCCATTAATCATTTAACAATTATTATCTTTAAACTTGTCCCACAAATTTAATCACTACACAACTATAGATTAATTAAGACAAGACTTAATGTCCCAGACATTTCGCTGTGTCTTAAATTGTGCCATCGGAGTGACCCACGAATTAACCCTAATTCGTGTCCCTTTAAGCGGTGTCCTGATCCTGCTCATGTGTGACCCAGCAGGCCCCACGTGATGTTGGCAGCAAGTCATCTCCATGACCTACAAGTCGTGAGCGGACTCTAGCAAGCCATCACGACTACCCAAAACACGTGAGTTATCGTTTTTACCAAAACCGACTTAACCTTAGTACCACCTTGTCATAGACCCTATTGTCACACGATATCTTGGTCATGGATTAGGCACAGGAAAGTCATCCATAATCCAAACCACAACTTTTTCGATTTCCTGAGTAAGTCCCATTTACCAGCGTGGCCACGCATTTCCTTGGACAGACTCATCGAGGGCGCCAGTTAGATATCTCTCATTTAATGAGGGACAAAATCCCATCTTGGCCAATCCACATTCCTCAGCACGACAATCAACCAAACTCGTACCTAGCCCTTATGGCTACCCTGCTACGGGCAACGTTAGACTAGGCCAAAGTCTGACAACTGCAACGCCGGAATAATGATGACCTTACGTCTAAGGCGTCGTGACAGGCGTACAGGAGAGGCAAGCTGATGACTAAACCCATGCAGGACTCTCCGGGTCATGTCCAGCAACTCGTAACCCCTTACGTAATTACACCATGACTCTCGTTCCAGCATCTAATGCATGCATCTCCATGCACTGAGGTCATGCTGGTCTTAGTTCATTTTAGCTCCCACGAAAACAATCGACCAGGGACAAATTTAGATTAATTATCCCATAATTAATCATGGACTGTTATCATTGTAAACTTGCTAATAATATGATAACCATTAATTTATCTCCATAAATTAATCAATATGTTCAAAACATAACTATAAAATGATTGGCCCTAGGGCACAATCTCCAACAGTATCCCCATACACCGAGGTCATGCTGATCTTGGTTTATTCTCGCTCCCACGAGAATAATCGACTAGGGACGAATTTAGATTAATCATCTCATAATTAATCAAGGACGCTATCATAGTAAACGTGCTAATAATATGATAACAACATGATTCATCTCCATAAATCAATCAAAATGTTCAAAACATTTACATAAAATGATTGGCCGTAGGGCACAATCTCCAACAGACTCCCACTTGCACTAGGTACAATCATTAATCTAGCTGTTCCTACACTAGGTACACTGATCAATGTGTCTAATCCCCATCGACGATACATGCCGCTCATGTACGACCCGCGCAAGAGGCTTTGTAAGAGGATCAACAACGTTATCCTCACCTGCTACTTTACATATCTTCACATCACCTCTCTCAATCATCTCTCTGACAAGGTGAAAACGTCTGAGTATGTGTTTGGTCCATTGATGGGACCGCGACTCCTTGGCTTGTGCAATAGCCTCGCTATTGTCAAAATACAAGGTAATGGGATCAGAGATGGTCGGAACCACACCAAACTTGGCAATGCACTTTCTAATCCACACAGCCTCCTTCGCTGCATCTAATGCTGCAATATACTCGGACTCGGTTGTAGAATCAGCAATCGTGCTCTGCTTGGAACTCTTCCAACTCATGCTGCCACCGTTCAGGAGAAACACGTATCCAGACTGTGATTTAAAGTCATCTTGGTCGGTTTGGAAACTAGCGTCTGTGTAACCCCTTACACATAGCTCCTCATCAGTTCCACCGTACACCAAGAACTCATCCTTAGTTCTTCTTAAGTACTTAAGGATGTTTTTGACAGCGATCCAATGATCCTCACCAGGGTCTTGTTGGAATCGGCTCGTCATGCTTAGGGCAAACGACACATCGGGTCGAGTACACAGCATGGCATACATAATGGATCCTATTGCCGAAGCATAAAGGATGCCACTCATGCGCCCTCGCCCAACAAGCGCCTTGGGACACTGTTTCTTGCTCAGGGTCAAGCCATGATTCATCGGAATGAATCCCTTCTTGGAATCTTGCATACTGAACCGCTTTAGTACCTTATCCAAGTATGTACTCTGACTTAATCCAAGAAGACTACGAGACCTATCTCTATAGATCTTGATGCCTAGTATGTAGGCAGCTTCTCCTAAGTCCTTCATTGAGAATGATTTTCCCAACCAAGATTTTAAAATCTTTAAGGTAGGAATGTCATTTCCAATGAGCAATATGTCATCGACATATAGCACCAAGAACACAATTGTGCTCCCACTAACCTTCTTGTAAACACAAGGCTCATCAGGGTTTTGTAAGAAGCCAAACTCTTTGACTACCTCATCAAAACGATGATTCCAACTTCGAGATACTTGCTTCAATCCATAAATGGATCTCTGAAGCTTGCATACCTTGTCTGGTTCCTCTGGACATACAAACCCCTCGGGTTGTGTCATGTACACATCCTCGGGCAGCCTTCCATTGAGGAATTCTGTTTTGACATCCATTTGCCATATCTCATAGTCATAATATGCGGCTATGGCAAGGAGGATCCTAATGGACTTGGCCATTGCAACAGGGGAAAACGTTTCGTCATAGTCAACACCATGACGTTGAGTGAACCCCTTTGCAACTAACCTTGCCTTGATGACGTTGACATTGCCATCCATGTCTGTTTTCTCTTTGAAAACCCACTTGCACCCTACGGGTTTTACCCCTTCGGGTGGAGCGACTAAGGTCCCTACCTCGTTGTCGTACATGGATTGCATCTCAGCCTTCATGGCTTCAACCCATTTCTCGGAGTTGGGGTCCACGATGGCCTCTTGATAGGTGGTTGGCTCACCACGCTCTGTGAGCAACACATCCTTGTTTTCATTCACCAGAAATCCATATCTCTTAGGCTGAAAACGTGTCCTATCAGACCTTCGTGGTTCTTGTGTCACTGGAGGAACTTCCACAACATCTTGTGGCTCTTCTCCAGTTTCCGTCTGCGCCTCTGACGTGTCTTGTGGAACTTGAACTTCTTCAAGCTCTATCTTACTCCCACTGTTTCTTTAAGAAACAAGATCCCTTTCTAGAAAGAATCCAGTTCTGACTACAAACACTTTGTTGTCAGCTGGGCAGTAGATATAATACCCCCTCGTTTCGTTGGGGTATCCCACAAATAAGCACTTGAGGGATTTGGGAGACAGTTTATCGTTAAGTTGTTGCTTAACATAAACCTCACATCCCCAAACCTTGAGGTTAGACAAATTGGGACTCTTCCCTTTCCATATCTCATATGGTGTCTTCTCAACTACCTTAGACGGAACACGGTTAAGTGTGAACGCGACAGTTTCTAGAGCATGCCCCCAAAAGGACGGCGGAAGACTAGTTTGACTCATCATAGATCGAACCATATCTAATAGAGTTCGATTCCTCCTTTCTGAAACACCATTCCACTATGGGGTTCCAGGAGGAGTAAGTTGTGAGACTATCCCACAACTTCTAAGATGATAAATGAATTCTTGACTCAAATACTCGCCTCCTTGATCAGATCGAAGGACTTTGATTTTCTTGTCAAGTTGGTTTTCCACTTCATTTTGAAATCTCTTGAACATTTCAAAAGACTCTGACTTGTACTTCATTAGGTAGACGTAGCCATACCTACTGAAGTCATTAGTGAACATAATAAAATAGGAGTAACCACCTCTAGCTTGTGTACTCATAGGTCCACATACATCACTATGTATGATCCCCAATAAGGCAGACGCCCTCTCACTGTGGCCAGTGAAGGGTGCCTTTGTCATTTTTCCAAGTAAGCAAGACTCGCTAGCTTCATATGATTCAAAATCTAAAGAGCTTAGAAGTCCATCTTTATGGAGCTTCTCTAGGCGTTTCTCGTTTATATGGCCTAAACAACAGTGCCAAAGGTATGTAGGATTAGATTCACTAATCTTAATCCTTTTGTATCAATGTTATAGATATAGTTATTACGTTGTTGTTCTAGTTTTAAGATGTAGTGATTATCTTGCAGATCACCATAAGCAAATAATACGTCATCTTTATAAATAGAACATCTGCCATTAACATTCACACAAGTAAACCCTTCCTTATCCAAATAAGAAAGTGAAATGATGTTTGAATTTAATGCAAGTACATAATAACAATTGTTCAAAACAAAAACTAGCCCAGTGGGCAACACTAGCTCGTATGTCCCTACAGCAGCAGCAACAACCCTTGCTCCATTGCCTTCTCGCAGGTCCACCTCACCTTTTCTAAACTTTCTACTGTTTCTCAACCCCTGCACATTTGTACATATGTGAGAACCACATGCAGTATCTAATACCCAAGTGGTGGAAGTAGATAAGTGAACATCTATAACATAGATACCTGAAGTAGAGGCCTCAGTGCCTTTCTTCTGTTTCTTCAGGTCTTCCATATACAGCTTGCAATTCCTCTTCCAGTGTCCAGGCTTCTGGCAGAAGAAGCAAACTGCATCCTTGGTGGGCTTTGCCTTCTTGGCAGGCGGCGGGTTGGCCTTGGTCTCACCAGCCATGGCTTTTCCCTTCCTCTTTCCTTTGCCCTTACCCTTTCCCTTGTTCTGAACCAGCAAGATAGTGCTAGGCGCCTTCTTGTTGATGGACACCTCAGCAGTCTTGAGCATCCCATGCAGCTCAGAAACAGATTTCTCCATCCCATTCATATTGAAGTTCATGACGAAAGGGTCATAACTCCTTCGCAGCGAGTTCAGGATCAAATCCGTCGCAAGCTCTTGGGTGATGGGAAATCCCAGCCTTCCTAGGTGATCTATGTGCCCCTTCTCTTGGAGATTGTGCCCTAGGGCCAATCATTTTATAAATATGTTTTGAACATATTAATTAATTTATGGAGATAAATTATTGGTTATCATATCATTAGCATGTTTACTATGATAACAGTCTGTGATTAATTATGAGATAATTAATCTAAATCTGTCCCTGGTCGCTCATTCAGGTGGGAACTTGAAATGAACTAAGACCAACATGACCTCGGTGCATAGAGATGCATGCACTAGATGCTGGAACGAGAGTCATGGTGCAATTACGTAAGGGGTTACGAGTTGCTGGACATGACCCGGAGAGTCCTGCATGGGTTTAGTCATCAGCTTGCCTCTCCTGTACGCCTGTCACGACGCCTTAAACCTGAGGTCATCATTATTCCGGCGTTGCAGTTGTCAGACTTTGGCCTAGTCTAACGTTGCCCGTAGCAGGGTAGCCATAAGGGCTAGGTACG
>QANZ01026889.1:17552-42206 GCA_003254925.1 Chamaecrista fasciculata | reverse complement strand
AATAATAATAATAATAATAATAATAATAATAATAATAATAATAATAATAATAATAATAATAATAATAATAATAGTGTAGTGTAGACGTGTAGTGCAAGTTGGTGTTAATATATGCTCTGTGGTGCTCAGAGACAACGGTGTGTGTTGGTTTCTGTCGTTTGCTGATCATTGAACTGAATGTCAATCACTAAAATAGTTTAAGGTTATAATAGCTTCATATTTTCTAAGAAAAAAAAACAGAAGATTTAAATTTAAAAACTATATTTTTAGAAGAGTTGAAATTTTATATTTTATAATTTTAACAAAATTTGGAATTTTTATAAATAAATAATATTTTATTTCCATTATTTTATAAAAAATATAAATAAAATTGATTTAGTTATTTTTTGATGATATCAATAAATATGATATGTTTTAAAATTTTCTTAAAATTATAATAATTCATTACGATTTAAAATTATATTTATTATTAAATATAAATTAAGATTTTATAAAAATAATTAAATTATTTGTATTTTACGTTTCCAAAAATTAAATTTTATCTTTCAATATTAAATTAAGATATTTATTATATTTTAATATTTTTTAGATTAAATAAGAGTTTTGTTTCATACATTTTGACCAAAGATTAAAATAATAAAAAATCTCGTTTTCAAAAGAATTTTAAAAATATTTATTGTAATTGTCATAAATATTTGAAGTTGTAATTATATAATTTTTAATAATTGAGTGGTGAGGGCAGAGAGGTAGGTCGGTGGTCGGTGGATAGATACCATTACAAATTGACTTTTCCTCTAGGCAATAACGATAGCGACAGATTTCCAATTTTGTCCTTCTCTATTTTCTTCTTCCCTAGTCTATGAGTAGGGGTAGTTTCGAGATTTCTCCGATGGTTGTGGCCAATGAGTAAATTAGTAAAGTAGGGGGTAATCATCTTCAGCGCGGCTTAATTGTCTATTTATTTAATTCTTAATTATTGGTTTTCATTAATTAATGTCCACTAAAAGTTGGAAAGTATTAAATAATTTTGGAGGTTAAAATGAAAAAAAAAAATTGTGTTTATATCAAATGACAACTCTTTTTCATTAAGACATAAAAAACTTATTTTTAAAACAAATCCTTGTTAGTTTAACTTTTTTTTAATTTTTTTATTGATTAACTATGAAACGTTAAAAAATACTTTCTATTAAATGTAATTTATCATTATATATATTTTAATGCTTATGTTTTATTTCTAAAAATAATAAACAAATTATGTTTTATTGCATTATAAATCTAAAACAAATAAAAAAGAATAATTTTGGTATGTAAAGTGTAAACGACTATTTTATCTACTATTTTTTATCAGTATTTTTACAGAGTATCATCAAAACCCTTAATTATTGTAAAAACCTCATGGTTAATTAAATATCCTTTATTACAATATCAGGATCACTATTATATTTTTGGTAAAAAAAAGTTAGGATGAGTTAGATTTTGTATACTCATTAATTAAAGTCAGGATATTTCTCAAAACTTTATAAATATTTGTATAACTGTTTATAAATTACTTACTAATAATGTTTGTAGAAATCAAAATTTTATGAGTTAAGAATTAACTTTGACTGATCTTTGTTGGTACCCCTCAAGGCCTCATGGATGGGCATGTAGGAATGGACATCTCTTGATTTTGTCTATGTGCCTTTGTTACCATTTTTTATGATATAAAAAAAACTGATTTTTGTTGGATAGATAACTAGTATTTGATTTCATTGGTGGATAGAATTCAAATTGAATTTTTTATTCTTGTATAGGATTCTAATTACTTGTTTGATTAATTAGGATGCCTTTTTATCTTTAATAATTATTTTTCTTTTACAAATTATCAAAAAAGAAAAACTACGTTTTTTCTTTATATAAATCTGGACTCTCTTAAAAAGAAAAAAAAATTATTATTTAGTGCTTGAAGCCTTGACAAATTAATTTTTAATAATCGAAATATATAATTTAATTTATGAAAAATCATTATTGTCAATGCTTTAATTTTTAGTAACAATTTGGTCCTTGAAGTTGAATTACTTTTGTATTTTTAGTCTCTAAATTTATATTAAATTAATAATTTTTTAGTCTCTAAACTTTTATTATATTTATGATTTTTTATTTTTAAACTTGACACAACAATAATATTATTGGGAATTACAATAATCATATATTTTAGTTATTTAAAGATTAATTAGTTAAACTAATACAAATTTATAAACCATGGTGTATAATATATTTTCTAACTATTAACTAGACTGACTATTAACTTTTACTGTAATAAATGATGTTCTTAATTATGAATTTCGTGTCTGGTCGAATTAACGAAAAGGAAAAAGATTACTTTTATGATTAAACCATGGAGTATATGCTTGTTGTTCCAATCCCATAATTATTGCTTATGTCTAGAAATTTCTCCCACCGCATCGCTATTTGCTAACCAATAGTATGCTATATTCATCAAAAGAAAGCAATTTTAATCAGGCCCAAAAAAGAAAAGATAGCAATTTTAAAAGAAATAGTTTTATTTATTTATTTCCTTGGACTATCGGACACTATGGTAATGGCTGGGAATCTGAGATGGATAATCTGAGCTAGAGGCACAAAATAATAATATAATATAATAATCATGTGTGTTGCTCGTGGGTATAAAAATATAGATATTTCACAAGAGTTTTAAAATATAAAAATTAAGATATACGAAATTTAATAATTCAGATATAATTTTATAATAATGTTGATTTTCAAGAGTTTTCTGTAAAAATATGATAATTCTTTTTATAGCTCATAATTTGTCATGTTTTATTAAAAGAATGGACGAATGTTCTAATTATTATATATTTATGTCCCTGATTTTTATTTTAGTCCAAAATGTTTCAGAAATGTTAAATTAGTTGTATATATATAACTTGTTTCAAATTAATTCTTACATTAGTTCAATCCAATTTTTCCATTAATTAATGTTGTTGTATTCTTATTGAGAAAGAGAGAGAGAGGGATTTTTTCAGAAGAAAGGAGGATGAAGATGATGATCTATTAAAAATGGTTGACTTGAATGTGTCTTTTAACTAGTCAATATATAAGGAGTTATAAGGACACATCAACATTTAACGGAAAAAAATAGGTAGAACCTAATGTCAGAACTAATTTAAAACATATATGACCATTTTGAAACTTTTAAAATATCGTGGACCAAAATGAGTAGATTAGGGGCATAGATATAGAATCAATTTGAACATTGGACCTAAAAGAATTATTAACACTTCACCAAAGAATCGTAATTAATTAGTGTAAACCAATGTAGAAAAAATCGGACCGGACCGGCCGGTTCAACCGGCGAACCGGACACCAGTCCGGTCCGGAAAAAATAAAATATCGGCCTGCAGTCGATCTGGTAGTGAACCGGGTCAAAACCGCTCGAACCGGCCCGGTTAAACCGGAAACCGGTTGACCCGAAAAAATTTGAAAAAATTAAAAAAGAAAAAGAAAAAAATTAAATATTTGACACTTATTATATGTGATGGACATATGATTATGTTTAATTTTTACTTTAAATTTAAATTATTGTAATATATCAATATGTATTTGATGAATATGTATATTTGAAAATGTATTTTTTAAGTAAACCGGCTCAACCGGTTGAACCAGAGACCCAGCGGTTGAACCAGTGAATCAGTGACCCGAGCTTCTCACCGGGTCAATGACCGGTCCGATTTTTTGCACTATGGTGTAAACTGATTTGGGGAATTTGGTTATAAAGTTTTAAGCAACTTTAAGCACATTATATAACACAACATTATTGAATTAAATAATGCTTATAACTAGACTAAAATTTATAACTATAAGCGAAGACATAATTATATTTCTCCTTGATTCAAGGTAAAGTATATGGCTAAACGTTGTAGGTGAGAAAACATGAGGGACCAAAATGAAACCTTGAACAAATATGAGGGACCAAAACGGAATGAAAAAACTGAAGGACCAAAACAGAACTTTGAGCAAACATGAGGGACCAAGATAGACTTTGCCAATACACATACATATATTTAGTTTAGTCAGAATATGATAGTTATCTTGGTGAGGCGATGTTTTGACTTGTTGCGCATGGGGCAGAGAAGAAAGATTTAGAGATAAATTATGAAAATGCATGCATCTAAGAAAAGCGATGGCACATACATATGTGCATGCATGCAGAACAATAAGTTGGATGATACCGTAAGAATTGTCAGACGAGGATGTTAGAATTCTTTGGCCAGAGACTAATAAAGTAACAACATTATTAATAGAAAAGTCAAAGGTAGGAGAAAAATTAATCACATGACTTTATTGTGGTTGACTTTTCTAATTTCTTAACAAGTAATTACTGTGTGAATTGTGATGCTATCTTTTTACACGGGGGTGGATCCTCTCGCATATTCAAACTAGACTAAAGTCATATTTTGGTCCATCATATTTACTTAAAGTTTTGTTTTGATCCCTCAAGTTTTTCTTGATCCATTTTGATCCATCGTATTTGCTCAAGGTTCCATGTTGCAAGTTGCAACTTTCAAACTAGGCTAAAGTCATATTTTGATCCCTCATATTAACTCAAAGTTTTGTTTTGCTCCCTCAAGTTTTTCTTGATCCGTTTTGGTCCCTCAAGTTTTTTTCATTCCATTTTGGTCCTTATGTTTGCTCAAAGTTTCGTTTTGGTCCCTCAAGTTTCCAAAAAATTTCACTGTTAATCCATGACTCTTTTCCATCTACTTTTTTCGTTAAAAAAAGAAAAAAAAAACTAACTTTCATCTACCAACAATTTTTCTCTTTTGCATTAAGGTCCTTCCCTTTTGTAAAAGAGTAGAATTGTTGTGAGATGAAAGTTAATTTTTTTTTTCCTTTTTTTAACAGAAAAAGTGGAGGAAAAAGAGTCAATGACTAATGATGGAACTTTTTAGAAACTTGAGGGGCTAAAACAGAACTTTGAGCAAATGTGAGGGACCAAAATGAAACGAGAAAAACTTAAGAGACTAAAACCGAACTTTGAGCAAACATGAGGGATCAAAATAGGACTTTGTTCTTCAAACCATGTTAGACCATGTATATTCGCAGCCACAAAACGAGGTCCTTGTTAAAATTACTCCTTAATTGCTTAATTTGAAAAGTTATTTAAAGAACCCAGTGTGTCCTATTTGACTAATCAATGAGAATATGAGATGATACAATTCTGTAAGAGAGGATGTAGTCTTTTTTAATACTAAGTAAACCGAGAAAGAAATAAATTTATTTACATAGTGTAAACCGAGAAAGAAATAAATAGTGAGTAAACAGTGTATTTAACTAGGGTTATGATGACGTGGCATATTCTGGATCCATTAGATGCTTTTAATGGACAAGATTAAAGTAAAGGGAGAGAATACCAAAGGGAGATGATCCACTCCCGGAAACCTTTTTACACACATGCATATATGGGTCTGTAGGTTTGGATTTTTTATGTGATGTGAAGCTAAAACTGTAGTAGCGTAAGAAAAGGGTAATCCGAAGCTAGAAAAAAAAAAGTAGTTGTTGAAAATATATATATATAGAGAGAGAGAGAGAAAGAAACAAAGAGATTCAATTCAACTCATTCAAGTCTCATGTAATTAATTAGACATTAGTTATTTGTTTGTAATTTTCATATATAGTGAAAGAAGTTTTGTACTGATGATTCCAGTTGGAGTCATTAATGTGTTAGCAACGTTTGTGAAGCAAAAGAGAAAGAAAGAGTAATAACTAATAAGGTTGGTTGCGTTTTTCTGTCTTTCCTGACAAGGAGGATTATTATTTGTTTTGCAATTTGCATTATTGCTTTGACAATCAAAAGTTAAAAACTACAGATTTCGCTGGGAAAGTTTCATACTTTTTCACTTTCTCGCCCTAAGAAAGGAAAGCACATATATATATATCGTATACTAATACTATACCTCTTCTCAGAAAATAAACCTCAAGTTCCTTTGTCCTTATAAATCTTGACGTGTTTTGATACGAAAGAGAAAAATACTGTAAATGTGGAAAATAAGCAAGGGTCATGTGGCAGCAAATGAAGATGCTGACGTGGACATGGAAGGAGCATGTGAGTGGATTGAAGGAATTGATTTAGGTGAAGAAGGATTGCATGACTAAGCTGGAGCCTCGAGAAGATAAGCAAGCATGAGGAATGCTGATAGTAGTTAGTTATATTGTAACAGCTTTATTATAAATAGAGGTTAATGTGTATTGAGAGAGGGGTGTGAATTGTGTAATAGATCTTGGATCTTGGAGTTTCCCTTGACTCGAACAAGGCCTCTTGTTGTATACTTTCTCCCTTATCTTCCTCACGGGAATTTGATACAATATTCTCCATATTAATTCCATCTTCTTCTTTCCACTTTATTCTTTCTTCTTGTTGTTATTTTACTGTCATTGCTTTATTCTCATTTTGGAGTGTATCATGTTTGCTCATATATTTAAATATTAATTACTGAACCAACACATTAGTCAAATTTAGAATAAATTAATCTCCTACAACGCGTATATAATAAATTTATGTCCAACGTAACTTTTCACTCTCAGTGGACAAATGACAATCCTTTTGTAACTGTTCCTTTTATATAAAAAAAAAGTGGACAAATGACAATACTTCTGAGAAATAAAAATTTATTAATTACTGATAAATATTAGAATTATTATTTCAATTACCTGTACGTCTTACAAATTAGATTATATTGAAAATGACTAGTCAGAACGTGAACGATAATTCTTCTTTAATATATCATATAGCAAATAGATAGATGTAGATTTTACTAATTTTATCTTATTTTAAAAAATACAGTCAGTAATTCATAGTGTACGTTCACTGTGAAAGAACTAAGAAGGGTGAAAACTAAATTAAAATAATTATTTATGAACAAACATAAGGTAAATATAGATGCCTACTAAAAAACAAAGGTAAATATAGATTATTGACTATTGAGTATCCGAAGTCTTGGGTCAAAGTCAAACTCAAATCAAGACAATCCATTTCAATGAAATAGAAATATAATAATCAGAAAAGGAACTGAAGGCATTGAAAATTTGAAACCTTATCCCAAGCCATATAAAATGGAATTTGAATGAAGGAAGCAATAAAGTTAAATGATATGGAATTCTTAGTAATAAATATAATGAAGTTGATACACAAGGACCAAAGGATACTCTATAAGCATTCGCACGTGATTTTTGTGGGATTCAAAGTTCAATCAACTATAATGTGAGAAAAAAAAACTATATAACTTTTAAATATTTTTTAAAAAATAATTTATCACATAAATAAAATTAACTTACTTATATTATAAAATGAATAATTAAAAAAATCTTATACTCATAAAAAAAATCATTAATAAATAAATACGGAAATGCAAGCACAAGGCCCATAGTAGTTGGAAGACTTAACTTACGTTGGATATATAGTTTGATGGGTTCCATATTTCAAAACTTTGGGCTTTGGCCCTAATATTTAAGGCCCACTTTAATTTGTCCCGAAATTTTAAATGGGTTCTTCCCCAGAAGTATTTATTTCTTGTGATCATTCTTTCTCAAAAGTATATATTATATTATAATATAAATAAAATAATTAAATAACTTATTTATTTAAATATAAATAAAATTATACTAATTAATACCACAAGTCTATTTTTTATTTTTCTCTCTCTCATCAAAATTTAAATTGTTAATATTTCTCCTTGATGAATTTCACAAAATTTGCAATCATAACTTTAAATTGTATTGATATTAGTTTATCCATAATTTAAAATTAAATTTAACTTTATAAAATAGTATGCAAAGTTATTATTTTCATTAATCATGGATCCACCACAACACTTCTCACTATGAGCTCCTTTCAAATTTTCAAAACTACAAATCTATCTTTCCTTTACATATTTAAGGCAAGCAAAACCCCTATATATATGGAAATGTAGTTTAGACTTTAGAGAATTTGACAAGGCTGACAACTTATGGAACAAAATAATGAGGGCACATGTACGAAATTAAAGAGGAACATCGATATAATAATGGCAGTGTAAAACTCATGTCATGTGTCCTCACCTCCCAACATTGATTGAAATGAAATTTCAGCTTGAGGGACCAGAAAAATCATGATACTTCCCTATCTTTTTAATTCCTCTCAGACTTTTGTTAAATCATCATCATTAACCTCAGGAAAGTCGGTTGTGTTTCACATGATGGAATGAAATGTTTCATTTCCTTCCCCAGTTTTTTCGTGTAATTACTAGTCTTAGCTATTTGCCTCCATAATTGTTTATGCTTTCTGCTTCTGTTTTTCGTTTTAACCAACAGAGAATTTGCCTTCTATCATTGCACTCTGCTTTATTTCCTGTATCATTCTCAAGACTTGCCACATTTGTGGTCTCTGTTCAGGTGATATCGCACTGCAAATACTTGCAACATCTGTGAGCATTCCTAGCTGCTTATCTTCTGCACCATCATCATCCCTCATTTCTCTCACCCAATCTTGCAAATCCATAGGCACAAGGAAAGGATGTTGAGAAGGATATTTAGCCGTCAAAATCTCCAGAAGAAGCACCCCGAAGGCATAGACATCAGATTTACAAGTTGGTAAGCGGCTAGAATTGCGAGTTTCAGGTGCTTTATAGGCTGTAGAGTCAGGATCAATATCACTGGATGAAGTGTCTGAAAGGAGGGTCAAACTATAGTCTGTAACACGAGCTTCGAAGTCTGGTCCAAGAAGGACATTACAAGACTTTAGGTTGCCATGGATTAGTCTTGATGTTTGATGAATATAAGCAAGTCCATGAGCTACATCTTCAGCTATCTTTAAGCATGATGTCCAGTGGAGAGGCTTCGTCCTTGTTGATCTTGACCCTGCACATACATGTGATATGTAGCCAGATTTACAGTCAGGAAACAATCATCAAACATCAAATGGACGAACTTCCATTTACGCAACATATACTCTAAGGTCTATGTTGTACAGACTTGGAAACCAAACCAGAAATTTTATCAGTAACATAGAGTACGTAATTCTCAAGAAAGAATAAACTAAAGATCTAGTTTTAGAATAAATAATGGACAAACTTAACGGCTTGCTATAATTAAGGCAACTAAAGAACCATAGGCAGCTTGCGGAAACCATTTGGTCAAAAGTACATTGTTCTCTCTAAATTTTACAACAACTAAAGCATTTTCCCACTAGGTGGGGTTGACTATATGAATCAAATGACGCTAACGTGTTCTATCATTGCACATGTCAACCGTAACGTGTTCTCTCTAAATTTTACATTAATTTTTAATAAGTTTGGTTTCCTATCAATTTTATCATTAAAGTTTCATATTTTAGCAAGTTTTATCATTTTCCATAATTACATCAAATGACATAACTCCATGCCAATATATTTTGGGGGACATATTTGATAGTGAATCTAAACTCTATAAACATATTTCATAGTACAGTCAAATTTAGGGGACGCAATTGATAATGAAACTTAAAAATATAAACAAGATATTAGAGTCTTTTGTCAAGAAATCATTTGATGGAATAAGGACAAAAAATAATATCGATTAAAATGTAAAATTTTGAATATAAAATTGATAATAAACAAACTTCAAAAGACCAAAATAAAAATTGATGGAAAATTCATTTGACTCATGGTTCAACCATGAATTACGGGGTACAGCACCAAAAATAGTATCTAAATAGTCCAACCACAGATCACACAATACCAAAGAAAATCTTTAAAAAAAAGTCCAACCCGTGATGGTGCCATGGATAAGGGCAAAGAAAATTACAAGTAAGAAATGACTTGGAAAGGCATAATAGTGACATAACAAGAGATCATAAATAAATCAGACATCAGCAATAGCAGATAGCCAGATAGTAACACCCTAAATTAAAAGAAAGGCATTAATGAGGAGGACACAGAACCATAGTGCAAAAAACCGGACCGGCCATTGACCCGGCGAAGGGCTCGGGTCACTGGTTCAATGGTTCAACCGCTGGGTCACTGGTTCAACCGGTTGAGCCGGTTTACTTAAAAAATACATTTTCAAATATACATATTCATTAAATACACATTAATATCTTACAATAATTTAAATTTAAATATAAGTAAAAATTAATCATAAGCATAAGTCTATCATATATAATACTAGAGGCATTACGTGCCCTAACAGGCACGCAAATATGTATGTAAAATATAAAATTATTTAAAAATAATTTGTTAAGAGAGAATATCACAAGGTACCAAAGTGTCATTTTTTAAATCATCGAGTACTAAAGTGAAATATGACCAAACTATAGAGTACCAAAGTGTAATTTACCATTTTCTTTATGGAGTTTAAAATATTAATGAAAATCAAAAGTAACTTGTTTTGAGTAAGAGAATGGAAGCTAGAGAAAAGTGTGATTTTTTTTTTTAATTTAATAATTTTGACCGAGTAGAACCATATAATATAGTATGTATGTAGAATAAATAAGGGAGTAAATTGTTAACTTAGTAAAGAAAGAGAGACCAAATAGTAAATTTTCTCTTATTTTTAATTTCATAGACTATAGTTTTAGACATGGACGACCAGAAAGGGGTGGAGCGATATAATATAAGAAGTGTCAAATATTTAAGTTATACTATATAAAATTTAAACACTAAACAAGCTAATTACCTATTCTTTTGTTTATTTAATAATGAATNGCACAGAACACGCAGGAGACGGACAATGTCAGATATAGACAAGAGAAGAGACAACTCAATTTCAAAGCATTAATTCTTCCTTCTTCCTAGTCAACATCGATCATTCATCAATCAAACAAACTCTAACTAATTGCTAAAGAAAAGAAGAATAGAGCCTTGAGGAAATCAATTGAATTACCATGAATGAGGTTGAAGAGGCTGCCATTAGACTGATAATCAAAAATAACAAGCCTCTCTCCGTCAGCCTGAAAATAAGCTCTGATGGGTACTAAATTCGGATGCCGAAGTTGACCCACCATTTCCATGTGTCGCTCGAAAACCTCACTGCTCGTTATTGCAAAAGTCCGATTAGCATCAAGCCTCTTTACCGTCACTGTGTACTTCCCATCCATCACAGCCTTGTACGTAGTCCCAATGCTTCCTCTACCCATTAATTCTGCCGACGCTCTCATCAATTGCTCCACCGTATACAACTCAACCTCCCCACAGCAGAAAACCAGATTCCCATTCTTATGATGAGCTTCTCCTTCGATTTCCTCTATTTTCTTCGCCGGAGGAGGAACATCATCTAGGGTTTTCAGTACTGCCGACGACGGCGACATTTTTGGGGAATCAGGGTTTCTTGAAGTTGAACTGCCCTGTTTCCTAACCAATGCGATCACAACGAGAAACGACGCGACTAGAACCGAAACCCCAATGGTGAACCCGAGAATGAGACCCTTACTGTTATTATTATTATTATTATGATGCTTGTTGTTAGTCGGTGAATAAGATGAAATTAGGGTTCCCTGTGATGATTCCGCGTTTTGCCCCAATGGAGAACCGAAGATTCGAGATCGAGGAGGAGGATCATCATCATCATCATCATCGCAGGGTTTCTGGATAATCTCGCCGCAGAGACCAGGGTTTCCCAAAAACGACGCCGTCTGGAATCGGGAAAGAGTCGGCGTGAACGGAATCGGGCCGGTGAAGTTGTTACAGGAGACATTGAAGATCCGAAGCGAGGATTGGTTGAAACTCGGAAGGGTTCCGTTGAACCGGTTCGAGTCAAGACGGAGAGTAATTAAACCGGAGAAGGAATCGAAGTTTGGCGGGAGAAAACCAGAGAGATTGTTATGGGAGAGAGAAAGAGTGCGAAGGCGAAGGAGGAAGAAGAAGGAAGGAGGGAAGGAAGCAGAGAAGAAATTGAAGTCGAGGACGAGAGATTTGAGGTTGAAGAGAGAAGAGAGATCTGGAATTGGACCGAAAAGGGAATTATTGCGAAGATTGAGGACTCGAAGCTGGTCGAGACGAGAGAGGGTATTTGAAGCGAAGACGCCGCGAAGAGGAAAGTTCTGAAGGAAGAAGCGAACAACACGACCCTGTGCGCATTTCACGCCTTGCCATTGACAGTAATCGTGGGGGTCGTCGTGGAGAGAGAAGAGGAGGAGGTTGTGGAGGTCGGCTTTGGATTTGAAAGAGAGAAGTGAAACGGCGTCGGAGGAAGCTGCCGGAGATTGATCGGCGGTGAGAGTAGTAGTGAAGTAAAAGATGAAGAAGAAGAAGAAGAAATGTGAGGAATGAGGCATAGTAAGTTAATAGTATGGAGTTTGTAAATTGGAATTGGAATTGAATTTGAATTGTGAAACTTTGTGAGTGTTCGTTAATAATTGAGAAGCCGAAGCTCGTGAGTCGTCAGCCCCATGCAGTAAATTGCACATCAATATTATGTTTTTTTTTTTCTTGGTTTTAAGCAGTACACTAATTTGAATATGCCCACACGAGACAGACACTACCCCATTCTATATTCTAATTCTAATTATACCACCGTGGAAATATACGAATCAAACAAATTTTTTAAACCAATGGAAATTTGAGCATTTCCTGATTATTTCTAAATTTGAAAAAAAAAAAGAGAGGAATAACTATGTTATATGATATCGATGGTTTTGGTGTCACTAAAATAGTAAAATGTGTGTATATTATATTTAAATTTTGGAAATATAGTATAAATTATGAAAAAAAAAATGAATAAAATTATATGTAATAAAAGAGTTATTCTATTATACAACATGTACTTTTTATTGCATTCTATGCCACCTATCTTTGTTTTTTGGCCAAAAATGCCACCCATCCTTTTTACCAATAATTTTGAAACATTTGTTATTAAGATTTAAAAGAATTGTGTCTCTTTTTACAATTTAGCTCCTATATTTTTTTTATATTTATACTCTTTTTACAAGTTAGTTATATTTCTCTTGTTTCAAGTTCAAATGTAACCAAATCGAGGCTCGAGTTACCATTGATAAGTTTTTTTTTTCTCTGACTAGTTGGAGATATCAATAAATGAGATTAAATAGTACTCTGAAAGTGAGTTCGAGAGTGTAATTGATTTAAAAAAACTTTGGAGATATAAGTGAAATTGACGTCGTAGTTTAGGAGTACAATTGACCAAAAAAAACTTCAAAAGTACAATTAAAAATGACCGCATACTTTAATGGGTACCAAAAATACTTTGCTTCAAATATAATAGGAGACATTAGGAACCAAAACGAAACTGTTAAGAAACATTAAAGACCAAAAAGGAACAAAATAATTAAGGACTAAAATAGAATTTGAAATAAACATTAAGGACCAAAATAAGATTTTGACCTAAAACATAATTTTTTTAATAAGACCTAGAAAATATAATTGAAAGTGCAGAATTCCAAGTGCGAGAGAGTAGGAAACTTCAAGTGCAGAATGGTGAGCCGTAAATTTTTCATTTGTACACAGAACAAGCCGTGAGTGCGAGAGAGTAGGAAACTTCAAGTGCAGGTTATTATTGGGCAGGCAATAATTATATGGGAAATAAATAGTGTGGTGACCTTTCAGGCTTTAAGTGCAGGGTAAGTCTTGAATTCAAGCCTGGCTAATTGGATATAATCACTCATGCTTGTTTCTTCACCCACAATCATGACCTCCACCTACGACCACTCATGCTATTGGACCGCTTTTAAATCATACCAAAACTTCTAACAATTTTTTTATTTTTAAAAAAATCATTCGCCAATAAAATTAATCCACGATGTAAGAAGTTGACTCATATAGTCATATTCTATAAGATTATGAGTTTTATTCTTACCATTGATATAAAAATTTTGTTAATCCACGATTTATGAATATCTCTAAAAATATTCTTCAAATCCAGATATATGCCCCCGACTTTAGTATCTCTGAAATTCAACTCACTTGAACTTTTTTATTAAAAAAAAAAATATCATACAAGAAGAGAAAATGAAGTGAAATGACAAAAATTAAAGTTTTGATTTTTTTTTTGTTGGATTATATTTTAAGATTTGTGTTTGGTTATTAAAAATACTTTATTTGTTCTGAATAAAAATATAGATGACAAGATAATCTAATAATTAAAAATTCCAATAAATCATGTAAAAGAGATCAGAGGCGCTTCTTTGGTAGTAACAATTTGTCTAAATCACGGGTTTCCTCACTTATTTATTTTACTGTTCTAGACAATTATTAATCTTATTTGAGGACAGCAAAATTCTATCACCAAATATTTAACATGGTTATAATTTCAAATTTGAAACTCAAGACTCTTGAATAAACTGATTCCACCCTAATAAGTTGATCCACGTGTTTGGATTAAGAGACACATTATAATCATTAAAAATAAAGAAGATAACAATGATCAAGATGATAAAGAACACGAAACTGGTGATCTGGGTTGGACTTTCACTACCCTTTGTGAGTGGTGATAACCGAATAAGTCTATTGTCAACCAAAAACTTGCAAATGAGTAAATCTATGTTTCGCATGGAATGCATTTGGCTCCCATGAACTAAATCAAGTTTATTACTAGAATGAAATAATACAGGAATGCCCTGTGAGATGCGTGACTCTAGAAAGCATCTATCTGGGAAATGCTTAATTTATGTGGCATCCATGCACACTGAGGACTCTGTTTCTCTTTTTCATAATCTCAACAGAATTGGGTTTGTATGTAGAGGGAAAATGAAAAAGATGAAACGGGAAAAAGGTGAATTCCTTTTGTTGTTTAATGTTTTCTTTCTTGAAAACAACAAAGCCTAGTATATACACAAACATCATTCATATCAATGTGAAATTTCCGCAGCTAAGGACAATGGTCACTTTGGGCCAAAGTCATCCTATACAAATCCAACCAGCAAGGACATGAGGAGAAAATTCTGTAATCACCAAATCAAACATTTCAAGGAAAAGCTACATAAATCATACCTTTAGAAGGGAAATACGCTAAATACTTGACAAGAAGGGAAATAAATCATACCTTTAGAAACAGCATCTTCCTATATGATATCCTATTACTCTGGTGCATGCCTAGCCTCAGAAGAAGAGAGTATAGAATGCTTAGATCTTTGCTTTGTGCGTGGACAAAGGCTCTTGTTCAGTACATGTCTAATTTTTTCTGCTTTGGCTGCTTCTATTGTGATTGCTGCGTTGGCAAGCTTTGTCCTTTGACCAAACAAAGGAAGAAAACAAACTGAGGAGTGAGAATAAGTCATATCAGCAAGTCACAAGCAGGAGTAGTTGCGAAATTGAATACAAAGAAAGTAAAGTTCATGTACTGTTATGAGCTACCTTGTTGAAAGTATGCTTCTACCTCACAACTCACAATCACAACTTTTGCCTTTGTTCTACTTTCATAGTCTTCACACTGCACAATTATTTATTTAATCGCCATTGCAAATCACATGCATAATTTCAAATGGAGGGGTGATTTCAGGTACTTTGTCTCCTTCAGGGTACCTACTTGTTCAAAAGGTAAAGAAAAATTAAAATAATTGCCATTGTTGTTTCTAGAGAGAGAAATAGAGGTTACGTAGGAAGTAAAGCTCAAATCAAGAAGGAAAAGCGACTTGTGGCTTGTAATTAGTTATGGGGTCGCCACTATGGCTATTGCTTTTGCCATCCCTCTCATCTCAGCAGGTCCAACCACTCCAGCACACTCCTTCTGAATTCTGATCCTCTTCTTCTTCCTACCCTCAATTCTCATTTTGGGTTCAGCATTAAACAATCCCTTCATCATTTAAAAAAACCACATTAGGAACTAAATCATAAGGGTTTAATAGAACCAAACCAAACCAACCACATCAGATTCTGATGGGGACTAGTCATAATCACCAAATTAAATTATAGACCATAATTAATCACCAACATTCTTCTCTCATTCACGTTGTTTTCAGCTCTAGATTCTTGAAGAAGTGTCATTGTGATATGAGGTTGCCCTTTCACATTGCTTCTTTAAATCAAACCTTGTTTTCCAATTCTCTCTCAGAGCTCAGAATTAGCCAGAGAAAACAAAAATGAAGAACACCAATAGCTACACCAAGCTCATCCTCCTCCACCCTTATATCCAAAAGCAAGGAAGCTCCAATCGACTATGGCTTCTGGCTTTTATATCGTTCTTCACTCTGGCTTTCCTCGCAACCCTAATTTACACTCGAGAATCGTCTTCTTCTTCAGCAATCACCTCCAAAACCCCCATAATCGCTTCCTCTTCCTCTTCTTCAACATCATCATTATCCCCTGTTTCTGGATTACCAGTCAATGTAATCAACGCATTACTATACTACGCTTCAAAATCAAACGACACATACCACATGCCTTACCCAGAAATGAAGCCAATCTCCGACGCGCTTCGAAAATGCTCGTCGCCTTGCAATTTCCTCATCTTCGGCCTCACGCACGAGACATTGCTCTGGAAAGCCCTAAACCCTAACGGCCGTACGGTGTTCATCGACGAGAATCGGTACTACGCGGCGTATTTCGAGGAATCGCATCCCGAAATCGACGCCTACGATGTGCAATACACCACGAAACGGAGCGAATTGAAGGAGCTGGTGGCGTCGGCGAAGAAGCACGTGACGAATGAGTGTAAACCGGTGCAGAATTTGCTGTTCTCGGAGTGTAAATTAGGGCTTAACGATTTGCCGAATCACGTGTACGAAGTCGATTGGGACGTGATTCTGGTGGACGGGCCAAGAGGAGACTGGCCCGACGCGCCGGGAAGAATGGCGGCGATTTTCACCGCCGGCGTGCTCGCGAGGAGTAAAAAAGGCGGGAATCCGAAGACGCATGTGTTCGTGCATGATTTTGGCGGGAAGGCGGAGAAAGTGTGTGGGAATGAGTTTCTGTGTAGGGAGAATTTGGTGGAGGAGAGTGAGAATTTGGGGCATTATGTGTTGGAGAGGATGGATGAGAGTAGTGTTCAGTTTTGCAAGAATCAGAATTCGTCGTCAATGGCTTCTTCTTCTTCTTCATCTTCGTCTTCTTCTTAGTTGTTTTCGTATCCAGATTATTACTACGAAGATACTCAGTTAAATTGTCTTAGTCACAAATTGGTCAGTCTGGGTATTTATGATTGTTGCTACATTTTGTTTACACTTCTTGGTTGGGGCTTGTAAAAAATAATTCTTTTTTTCTTCTTTCCTTTTCCCATTTTTCCATTTCATGCTCTTGCACTGTAAAACTGCAATCTCTTTGCTGAATCCCATCATTCAAATTTCAGTTAAGGATGTTGCTTATTATTTTAGAAGTTTTTTTTTCGTATTTATTTTATTATTATTATTTTTGGCCAACTATTTATCTGATTATTCGTTTTCGTATAATTGGTAAAAGAAAAGTCATTTAATTAAACTTTAAATAACAAACTTTAGGTAGAATGGTTATTTTGATCTTAAATGTACATTTTAATGTTTATTTTGATCTTCTATATTTCAAAAGATTCATATTGATTTTACATATTGGCCATTATTTCATTTTGATCATAAATTATTGAATATAATTATATTTCTCTCATTTCAAATTCGAATTAACAAGTTTAAAATTACGTGCTGCTTTTAAAAAGTGATTTTTTTATCTAGTTCGAGCCGTTAGCAAATGAGATCAATTTGAGTCCCAAAAGTAGGTTGCTCATTTCAAATCAAACAATCACAGTTAGTCATATCTCTCTTATTTCAATTATGAATACGATAAATTTAAAGTTACGAGTCACTTTTAACAAGTCTTTATTCTATCCAATTGGAAGCGTTAATATATGAGATCAAATCGAGCTTAAAAGTGGATTGAGACTAAGAAGTACAAAAATTATAAAAAAATTAGTTTCAAACTCATTTTCGAGTCTTATTTTAGGTCATTGGCTAACTATCTAAAAACAACTCGTTTGAGTAACTCGTTGTTCCGTACTCGTCGCATTCAGACTTGAAACACGATAGATGTGACTAATTTCGCTTGTTTGAAACGTGAAACCAGTAGCCTACTTTTGAGATCCAATTTAATCTTGTTTATTGACGACCCTAATTGGATAAAAAAAGGGCAAAACTTACATCAAATTCCCTACATCCTTGCTATCAAGTTCTCCAATCAACATTTGACACGTGGCAAAAATTTTATATATGACCAATCATGATAGAGAGAGAATATTAAACATCACTTTTTGCATGACCAATCATTGAAGAGAGACAATGTAATCAAGACTTATGATTGGTGGAACTTGATAGCAAGGGTGTAGGGAATTTGATGTAAGTTTTATTCAAAAAAAAATACTCTTTGAAAGCAACACTTAACTCTAAACTTGTCATATTCGAATTTGAAATGAGATAAATATGATCATATTTAATAAGCTTAAGTGCACTTTTGGTCTCATAACTATGACAAAGGTTTCATTTTGGTCCCATAACTTTTTTTGTTGCAATTTTGGTCCCATAACTTCTCAAAAGGTTCCACCGTTAGTCCCTTGGTGAATTCCATCCATATTTAGCCGTTAAGTATGACGTGGCATAGTGACTAGGATCATGATGTGGCAAAATAAGATGAAATAGACTGAAATAGGATCTATATGCAACATATTAAAACTTATCTATACCCAACCACAATATATACAAAGAGTGGTACTTCCTCTTCCTCGTTCCGCTTCTCGATTTGCCGTCGTCGTCGCTGCCGCTTTGGTCGTTCGACTCTGGCTGAGGATCCCATCAACTTCGTCGGTGCCTTCTGCTTGAAGTCTCTTCTTCCCCACCAGATTGGTCCCTGTCAGTACCACTCTTTGTATATATGATGGTTGGGTATAGATAAGTTTTAATATGTTGCATATAGATCCTATTTCAGTCCACTTCATCTTATTTTGCCACATCATGATCCTAGTCACTATGCCACGTCATACTTAAGGCTAAATATGGATCACCAAGGGACTAACGGTGGAACCTTTTGAGAAGTTATGGGACCGAAATTGCAACAAAAAAAGTTACGGGACCAAAATGAAACCTTTGTCATAGTTATGGGACCAAAATTGCAACAAAAAAAGTCGTGGGACCAAAATGAAACCTTTGTCATAGTTATGAGACCAAAAGTGCACTTAAGCCTATTTAATAATTTGATATCAAAATGAAATATTTTATTAATATTTAGGATCAATATAAACCTTTTTGAAACATAAAATACGAAAATAATCATTGATCAAATTAACCCTTTTACCTAACTTTACCTATTCGTAAACTATCTACTATTCTAATGGATAAATTTTTATTTTATCCTTCGCGCTCTCTAAGTAGTGAGTGGCAGTGCTGCAAAATTAAAAGCTTATACTAACTTTGTAAATTTTCTTCAAAAAAAATGAAAAGTGACAAATTTTTTTCCTAAAATTTTAAATTTTTTTATGAATTAAAGAGTAATTTATTTAGATCTTTTAAAAACTAAATTATATATTTTAATATTTTAAGAATTAAGTTATTAGTTTATTCAAAATAATAATATCAAAGGAAAGTATTAATGGGTTGCCAATGACTTGGATTACTCGGCAGGCAAGTGCTACATCTTTGTATTACCCTGTCACCCCCTTGAAATTGCACAAACAAAGATAAGGGTATCCAAGAAGAAGTACATGTAAGAACTTTTAAAGAGGTACTCTGTGTTTTGCTTCTTGTTTAGGCATCAGACATTATTGGTAAGAAAATAGTACCATGGAATATTTGCAAGGTTAATAATTAAATTAAATATAGTAATGATGACACCGAAAGCAGAGAATGATAAGGGGGAGGAAAAATGCGAGTTGGTAGACGAAAGCGAAAACTCAAGGTCACATATACTTTTATTTCATGATGACGTGGGATGTAAATTTGAAGCAATTGTATCTTTTTACTTTTATACTCACTAGTTGAGTATACTCAAATCACAATCACTAAGGAAATATCTTATCGTGGGGGTACATAATATCAATTAAATAGTCATTGTTATCCATTACATGAAAATCATCATTAAATACCACATATGATGAATGTCTATTGTACAACAATTTGATCACCTAAATCTGACCTAGCACTATACTTAAATAACAATTTGATCCTCCAAATTCTCACACCTTTTGGGACATGGTCTTCTGCAGTCTAATTTTTATATATTTTCGTACAGTTTAGAGAAAGAAAGAAAGAATTAAAGAAAGAAAATAATAGTAGAACCTACACTTCTCTCTTTACCTCTTCCATTTTCTCTCTACATTGCAGAAAATGCACACGGTAGAGGATCCACTCCCCACCTTTGGCGGCCGCAACCAATATTAGAAAGATAACTAACATCGGCGACATTCAGCATAAAAATTATCTTCTTTATCTTTTTCCTCTTCTTGAAACTCTAAATATAAGTTGTAAATGTTGGAAGGATAATAGATACAATGGGTCTCAATTTCACCATTCTCATTGATAAGCTAGTGAAAATAATGATACCTTAGCAACCATGCGTAATACTAAATAATTCAGGTACCTAAACATAATGATATAGTTATAAATTAGGCACCAAACTTGATAAAGTTATAGACCTGCAAGGACCAAAAAGTTGTGTTTAAAGTATAAATAAATGACCAAAACGTCGAGCATAATGCAGCAAAGTAAAAAGATTATGATGGATCATGCTCTGATTCAACCCTTGTAACTTTCCCGCCTCTACAAGTCCAATCTACATTATATTGCTAAGGAATCAAATTAAGAAGGTTAAGAAAAAAGAATGTGCAGCAACATGGAAATAGATTTAAAAAAAACACACAATCAAGTAGATACATAGTGTACTCTGTTTTTCATTAGGTATCACAGAGACAATGACTGACCATAGATACAACAACATACAATTGGTAATGTAATTAACTCCTCCAATTGCATTGATACATAAGTATACAAATTGGTTAAAACATTTCCCTCCTGTTAAATTCTTGATGAGTTTCAAACCTTTAGTGCATTCATCATACTCCCCCATTCCATAGCATAACTTCTTTTAATTTCATTCCTTGTAAATATATGATGTTAGATGTATGAATAAGATCCTAGTTTTGAGTTTTCCATATTTAGCACTTGTATGATTGAATGATATTGTGAAAGGATGTGCGACTGAAGCATTAGCTATTCTCTTCTGTTGGTTACATTTTGTTATAAGCTCTGTGATAGTTCTGGCACCTTATCTCTGGCATGGTACGAACTGAGATTTGCTTGTAAGGTTCTATGTTCAGTTTATGAAAGCATACAATAAATTTTGACATTTTGATTTTGGAAACTTGCTCCTATAGAAATATTTAAGTTCACTTTTTTTTTTGGCCTGAAAAATATTTAAGTTCACTTGCTCTAGGAATATGGGCATGAATTCATGAAATTAGTCTTAAAGAACAGAACAGAAACAAGTCAGCCATAAACTTGGTTCCAGTAGTTTTTCCTCCTTACTTTAGAATTATAACCCCATTTTAATTTAAATAGTCAATGTTCCCATTCGTGGGGAACCACTTTAGGGTTTGGAAATTTGAGAAATTGAGAATTTACTGATGGGGTTCAGTTTTGTTAGAAAGAAAAAAATCAGGTTCAGTTTAAAAATAAGTTCGATTTGGTGATTCTTCGGACCGGTTTAGGTTTACTATTTTGGCTAACTAAGAGGCTAAAGTGGCCATTAACGAAGATTAGCAAACGGATCTTATGAACTTAATAGTTGATGATATTGATTTTTCAAAGATCAAGTTGTCTATTTTTATTTTTCAAGGATTAAATAGTTAACTCAATGAAAATTCACTGGTTCAGGGGCCAAAAATAAGTTTTCTCAAATATTTCTATTTTAGCATTCCTAGAGCTATATATATGATAAATAAATTACGAGCATCCTAAATGTTCACTAACCTAATAGGTATTAGTTATTTAATTATTTTACACATCAACCCATTTCCAAGTTAAAAAGAGACACGCTAAGAACTGTAGGGACGAGAGGACAAGAAGAAATCCAATCTAAAAATATCAGCCTCTTATTTGTTATAGACTAATTGATAAGCTTTCAACTTTGGCCAAATCCAGATAAACAATAAACGAAAATAATAGCGAATAAAAGAATAATCTGACGGGGAGCTCGAAACTGCATGAAGTCAAATAAGTAATAACTAATAACCAATCCATACAATAGTCAGCTAAGTGCAAACAACAGTCTATTTGTTTTAACTCTACTACGTGTACAACACTAACAAATAACTTGAGAATGAAGTCAATTACAACATGGTAAAAATTTTAGTAATCTGAACTAAACTGATCAGTATTCACCACAAAATTGTATCTAAAGAATATGAGTAATCATGCTGGGTATTCCTAGAGGATGAATGAGTAAAGCATGCTTTGAGGTTGTAATTTAACTTTGATGTTTGATATTTAACCGTCTGCTTCAAGTCTCATCTCTGTATCTTTGAGATAAAGTGGAATTCGTGTACCTGTGTCCCTAAGCCGATTGATCATGTCATAAAGAAACTCAAAAGTCAGTCTAGATTGCTTGTTAAGATCCTCTCTTATGTGAGGCTGAAGACTGAACCAGTCTCCTAACATTTTATGAACATGAGAACGGATCATTCTCCACGGCACAGGGTACTTTTCACAAAGCTTCAAGTACTCCACCAGCAAATCTGCCTGGTCCAGTTTTGCATCCACACTGGCTGCTTCACTTCCCACCACCCATTCAGTAGTTCGAAATCCAGCAAAGAGGGCCGGATTTTCTAGCAGAGTCTCAGCCGACATCACTCCTTCAACTCCGGTCTCTTCCAAGCAGTCACGAACATCATCCATGTGCCTTATGTTCCCATTGGCAAGGACTGGAATTTTGACAGCATTCTTTACAGCCCTTATGGCTTTCCAGTCAGCTCTGAATTTCTTCCCATCTTTTTCGTCCCTTGTCCTGCCATGGACAGCTAAAAGTGAACAACCTGCCTCCTCTAGCATCCTAGCATAATTTAATGTATCCTCCAAGTTTGGAAAGAGTCTAATTTTGCATGAGACAGGAACTTGGAGATTGAGAGCCAATTTCTCGACTAGAGATTTTACAAGAGGAAGGTTATCCATTAAGAAAGCACCATAGTATCCTCGTCTCGCAATGCGCTGAGGACACCTACAGACACACAGTTCCACCAAGATTTTCATTTGGAGATTCAGAAAACACATCCAAATAGACTGGATCAAATTTATATAGCAAACATTATCTCAAATTTATATACAACAACAACAACAACAACAACAACCAAAATCTTTTCCCATTAGGTGGGTCAGCTATATGGATCAACTGATGCCAACGCGTTCTATTCTTGGACATGTCAACCGTTAGGTTATTGATAGATAAATCTTTTCGAATAGTTTCGTGGATAGTAATACTGATCTAGGGGTACTGTTGGGCACATTAGTACTTCTCTCAACAGAGATTCAAACCTGAATTCATCAGGTTGTGAGAGACTAGACCTTCCACCAGACCTTGGAATATAAGTATATACATGGCTATTTCAAATATCATTAAACTTTTCCCTACCAAAATGGCAAAAATGCAAGCAAATTCTCCTCTTGGTCGATTGCATTCATGCCAAACCTATTTTTATCTATCACTCAAATTGTAGAAGGGCTCATTCCGGGGACAAGGGCTATATATAATTGCCACAAGCCTAACACATCTTTTGACAATAAACATGAGTTTCATAAGGGGAAAATAAAGATAGAGAGAAGCAAATAAGGAGTCAAAATACCAATCGTTCAAGCTAAAGCATGTCTAGGACTATTCCTTATTTCAAAAATTCCCTTAAAATCCCACCTAGGTAGTTCTTTGTCAAACCATAATTATCAGAGAAAATAAACATTACCCTAGATTGATGTCAACATAGTCGCAATAAGGCTCAACCCTCTTGGCAGCTTCCAATAACGTATCAGGATCATTCGCACAAAACTGGACAAACAGTGGTCGATCCTCCTGCAGTTACTCCCAGAGTTAAAAAAAAGAAAGCAAAATCAAAGAGTTTCCTGAAATAACGAATTGTCTGCTATTTCATTTAAATTACCTGGCAAGTGGTGAATTCCTCCTTCCTGTACTTTTCGGTTTCAGTAAAAATGCGAGAGTGAAGCATGGGAGTATAAGCAGCCTGCGCACCGTACTTGCGGCAGAGCATTCGAAACGGTAGCTCCGAATTATCAACCATCGGAGCGACTAAGAATTTGGGTCGACCCAACTTAGTCCAATGCGCCCAGGCGCGTTCGACCCGAGAAACCTCGGATAAGCACCGCGCCGGAGACGGCGGAGAAACAGAACATTCTTGTTCCGGTGGAATTGGCTGTTGATTCTGATCGGAGCAAATGAGGTCGTCGGGTTCTTGGATCTGAGACGGAGGAGTATTGGCGAGAGGGAAGGCCATGAGTAGAGAGGAATATGAATATGTAGTGAGATGAGGAAGAGAGAAAGCTAAGGGTTTGGATTTCATGAGCGAACGATGGGCTTCTTCACAGAGCAACCCATCGCCGCCAAAATGGAGGGATAGCAAAAGCACGAGCTTCGTTTTAGCTTAGTTTCGAGGTTTTGTAGTCAAACGACTTTGAGTATGCAGTTTTATACATATAAACGGCGTGCCGTTTCCTTACCTTTTTTTTTTTTTTTTTTTTTTTTT
>QANZ01026889.1:0-16930 GCA_003254925.1 Chamaecrista fasciculata | reverse complement strand
CTTCCAAACATTTCAATTTAGTCCTTAAAAGTATTAAAAACCCTAAAACCTAAACTCTAAACCTTAAAACTATAAACCATAAACCCTAAACTCTAAAATTCTAAACCCTAAAACCCTAAACCCTAAAAAATCTAATTTGAGCAATTAGGTCCCTCACCCATTCTTATTCCATTATTCTCAATTCCCCCTCTTTTCATCATCTTCATTCATTTTAGTCCCAAATCCTCAAAATAAAATTGTAAAGTGTCCAAAAACTCTTTCAAACATTTCAATTTAGTCCTTAAAAATATTAAAAACCTTAAATCCTAAACCCTAAAACTCTAAATCCTAAAACCCTAAAACCTAAAACCTAGAGAACATCACAATTTTTTTTTCATCTTCATCTTAAAGTTTTTTTAATCTTCATCTTCCCATTATTTCTTTTCTCATATCATCATCATCAACATCATCATCTTCTTCCTTATCCCAAAAATTGAAAAAAAATAAAAAAACTAAAAAGGAGTCATCTTCTTTCCCAAATCATCCCAACAACATCATCATCATCCTCCCATCTTCCCCAAATCCTCCCATCATCGTCGCCATATCATCCCAACAACATCATCATCCTCCTCATCCCAACTTCATCCTCCCATCTTCCCCCAAATTGAAATCGAGAATCGCATCTCCTCATCCCAACATCATCATCAAATCTCCTTCGTGACCCATCTTCCTTCTCCCTCACATGGCCGAGAAATTTTGAGAAATTCCGCCACTTTTTCGTCTATAAATCGCGACTTGATACACAGATTTGGGGGTTCGAATTTCTCTGAAAAAAGGGGGATTTTGGCTGGGCTTTATTCTCATTTTTCTGGGTTTTGTTGTTCGATTTTGGCTGGGTTTCGCTCTCATTTTTCTGGGTTTTGGGGTTCAAATTTCTCTGAAAAAAAAAAAGATGGATTTTCGCCTTCGTTTTCGTCTGTAAAAGAGAGACATAGCTTGCGATATCTGCGTTCTTAGCCTGGATTGCTTTTATTGGCGCTAATTTCTTGTTAGGGTTTGTATTTGGGATTGTTTTGTTGATTCTGTGTTTGATAGGGTTTCTGTATATAATAATAATAATCTGGCATTTGGTTGTTTTGTTGATTCAAACTGTGCTGTATTATTATTTTTTGATTGATGAAGATGAAGGTGATGAAGGATGAAGATGGAAAGATGTTTGAATGGAGGAGAGAGAGAGTGAGGATGAGTGAAGTTTATTTTTTGGGTGGAAAATTTCAGTTTCTGGGAAGATGATGATGAAGATTAAAAAAATTAAACATGGGAAGATGAAGAATAAAAAAAAAATTAATTTTTAAGGGTTTAGGGTTTTAGGATTTTAGGGTTTAAGGATTAAATTGGAATGTCCGGAGAGTTTTGAGACACTTTACAAATTTATTTTGAAGATTTGGGACTAAAATGAATGAAGATGATGAAAAGAGGTGGAATTGAGAATAATGGGATAAGAATGGGTGAGGGACCTAATAGCTCAAATTAGATTTCTTTAGGGTCTAGGGTTTAGGGTTTTTGGGTTTAGGATTTTAGCGTTTAGGGTTTTAGGGTTTAGAGTTTGGGGTTTAGGGTTTAGGTTTTAGGGTTTTTAATATTTTTAAGGACTAAATTGAAATGTTTGGAAGAGTTTTGGGACACTTTACAATTTTATTTTGAGAATTTGGGACTAAAATGAATGAAGATGATGAAAAATGTAAATCCAGGGACTGATTTGCTAGTTTACTCAATTTTTATGTTCAAAAATGTAAATCTAGTCATCATGCCAAGGTGGAAAAAAAAAATAAGAATGCCCAGTCATGATGCCACGTAATCAAGTCAAACAAAAAAAATGACACATAAGCAAAAAAAATTGTCACATGTGCATTGAGTCAAAATTGAGGGCATAATTGAAACGTTGGTTGCACATTGAGGGCATGTCTGAACAAAATGAAACGTTACGGGCATAACTGAAAATCACTGCAAACGTTAGGGTCATGAAATGGTGTTTTGCCTACTTTTTATTATAGTAAAAGTATTAATTTTGTCCCAAAACTTTATACTAATTGTTAATTTCTTCTCCAATCTTTTTTTGTTGTCAATTTCATCCCCAATGTTTTACATTTTGTTCAATTTTATCTTTTGACTAATTTTTTTCAATAAATTAACGACAGATTGCATTTTATTTTTCAAACTAAATTAATAATTTAACAAATAATACATGATTTTTAAAGTGATATTAAAAGAGACAGACATACAAAAAACAAATGAGTAAATTAGCAAGTCGGTCCCTGAAATTTGGAGGCGTTGGCTGATAGGTCTCTGAATTTTACTCAGTGTACAAGTCGGTCCCCGAATTTTCGAAACGCCTAACTAATAGGTTCCTCTATCATATTGTCGTTACAAAAAAGCTAACGTGGCCATAACGGACGCTGATGTGTCCCGTTATGCGATGACATGTCCCGTTATGCCCACGTCAGCACCCGTTATATTCCAAAAAAAAAAAGTTGTCACGTCATAAAATAGCGACACATCAGCATTTCCTCATTGCACTTATAGGTCCCTGACCCATTTTTATTCCATTATTCTCAATTACCCCTCTTTTTCATCATTTCCATTCATTTTAGTCCCAAATCCTCAAAATAAAATTAAAATGTCCCAAAACTCTTCCAAACATTCCAATTTAGTCCTTAAAAATATTTAAAACCATAAACCCTAAACTCTAAAACCCCAAACCCTAAACTCTAAAACCCTAAAACCCCAAAACCTAAAACCGCAAACCCTAAATCTTAAACCCTAAACCTTAAAAAAATTCTGAGTTGAACAATTAGGTCTTTGACCAATTTTTATTCCATTATTCTCAATTCCCCCTCTTTTCCCTCATCTTCATTCATTTTAGTCCCAAATATTCAAAATAAAATTGTAAAGTGTCTCAAAACTCTTCCAAACATTTCAATTTAGTCTTTAAAAATATTAAAAACCCTAAACCCTAAAACTCTAAACCCCTAAACCCTAAATCCTTAAAACTTAATCTTTTTTTAATTTTTATATTCATCCAATTTAATCCTTAAAAATATTAAAAACCCTAAACCCTAAATTCTAAACCCCTAAATTAATTTCACACCCTAACTGAACAAAACACAGGAGCCTAAATCCAGATTTTTTTGGATTACAATCCACTATAATGATTCAATCACTTCTTGATCATACTCTTGCTTCTTCTCAGCCATTCTTCGAAATTGATTGGCTTCAATCTTTGAGTCACATACTTTAACAACAATGTTTTTCAAACAAAATCCATTCATGTAAAAGCCCTTTGAATGCCAATGGAAACGCAAAATCTTCATATAGAGCACAAAAATCAAGAACATACCCAAAACCTTAAGGACACGAGAGAAACATCCACGAAGAGAAAACCCAAATCCAGTATAACTCGTCTGAGTCAAAAACTTCAAAGTCGAAGCAACATCCATTACCCAAAACTCCATACAAATCCGCTGAACTCTCTGATACAACTCAGGAACTGAGAAAAGAGACCCACCCATAGTAACGACCCAGAATTTGCATCTGGGTTGAAAGATTTTGACAGGAAAATTGTGAAAGAAGAGAGAATTAAGGGGGAAATGGGTAATTAATCATTCATGTCTCTGGAGAGATCAGAAGCCTTCTTCCGGAGATTCGTGAAGACTGGAATCGAGCAAGGCGAGTTTTAAGGTGTTAAGGTTTTAGGTTTTGGGGTTTTAGAGTTTAGAGTTTAGAGTTTTAAATATTTTTAAGGACTACATTGGAATGTTTGGAAGAGTTTTGGGACACTTTATAATTTTATTTTGAGGATTTTGGACTAAAATGAATGAAAATGATAAAAAAGAGGGGGAATTGAGAATAATGGAATAAAAATAGGTCAGGGACCTATAAGTGCAATGAAGAAATTCTGATGTTTCGCTATTTTATGACGTGGCGTTTTTTTTTTGAATATAACGGGTGCTAATGTGGACATAACGGGATACGTCAGCGCATAACAGGACACATCAGCGTCTGTTATGGCCACATTAGCTTTTTTGTTACGACAATATGACAGAGAAACCTATTAATTAAGCGTTTTGAAAATTCGCAACGCCTCCAAATTTCAGTAACCGATCGACTTGCTAGTTTACTCAAAAACAAATTGATGCAACAATATAACTTTCTACATCACTGCTCATTATAGTCTAAACTCATCCTATCATTTTTATTTTTCAAATACTAAATTTTTAATCAATTTATTAATATTTTAATATATAAATAGAATCGTTCATAATATGAAAAGATGCATGACCACCTATCAAATAAATCAAATAAATATTATAAATAATGTTCTGTATTTTATTAATTCTTAAAAATTATTATAATAGAGTAAATACTTTATTATGTGAAAATTAAGCCAAATATGCCCCAGTTAAAAAGAGTACTAACAACCATAAACGTATGTATCTTTCATTTCATTACAATTTATAAATTATATATAATTTATTTTAGTAAGTATTTGTACCACAAAATTCAGTTTTAAATTTATTTTAGTGAGTCTATGTGACTAATAATATATAATGTAAAATGATAAAAAATGATAACAAAAATAAACTCAAATCTTAACTTAGATTGAAAAATAGGATGCAATCTGTCGTTAATTTATTGAAAAAAGTTTGTCAAATGATAAAATTGAATAAAATGTAAAACATTGAGGAAAAAATTGACAGCAAAAAAAAATTGGGGACGAAATTGACAGTTGGTGTAAAATTTAGGGACGAAATTAATGTTTTTGCTATAATAAAAAAGTGCATACTTATCCCACAAGTGTGAAAACAAAATAAAAACACATAACATAAAACTACATCCCCTAAAAAACATATAAAAGGAACCGTTTACATTTTAGTTATCCAAAACTCTTTATTTTACATTAATATAATAAATATATATTTTTCACTTTAAAATTTATTTGTATAGAAAATAAAATTTAAAATTAAAATAGTATAAAATGATAACATATAAATATTTATTAATTATATTACTACATTCATAAAAATAAATATGTGCATTGGATAAAATCATATCGCCTATGATGCCAGTAGTAGGATCTATAGGATCAAATAGGTTATCATAGGAGGACAAATCTTCGTCGTCTCCTATTTCCCTATTACATTGATCATAATGTTGGTCCAGGAAACCCCATAGGTCAAATTCACTGTAGGTGATCGACAATTCTTAATCAATAGTCTTCTCCTTGAATCTAATTCTCCCACTTGGTCCTTGATTTCAAATGCATCAGGACTGGATGATGGATGATATGACATTGGAGCAACCCTTTGAGTTGAAGCTATCGGGGCATCCGGGCATGTCGTGGCCTACCGAAGGAGATTTCAATTCTTCTTCTTTGTAGTTTGATTTTATTCAACTGCATCATGTAGCTTTGGGCGTGGCGTATATCATAATACTCGATATGCGCTTGTCCAGGCCTTTTCTGGAGTTCCCTGATGAAGTCTATCAAAATAAAAATTTAAAGGTTAGTGAGCTGACAATTCGGTCATTGAAAGATTAAAATACACAATTTAGTCTCTGGAAGATCAAAACGGTATACTAATTAGTTCATTTTGTAAACTAGCAATTTGGTTTCTAAAAGATTACTGAACTGATAAATTAGTCTTTGAAATATTAAAATACACAAGTTAGTCTCCAAAAGATCAAAACAGATACTAGTTAGTTTTTTTTATAAATTAAATAGTATATCATTTTAATCTTTCAGAGACTAGAGTGTATCATTTTAATATTTCAGGGGCTAAAGTGTACCAAGAATTATACCTCTTCCAAATAAAGATTCAATATTTTCATTTAGGACAATTGGAGCCACATTTGATAACATTAAAGTCCCTTCGTCAATTTGATTACAAATCAAATACGATAATTTTTTTTTGGTATATTCAAATATGATAGTTTAAAATTTGAATTTTTCTGATGATAGTATTGATAGCATCGAGTTGAATCACGTAGATTGCGAAAGTGTTCTATCATAGATTGAGGTCATCCCCATATCGTAGTCCACGCAAGTCACCTAAGGCATTCAATTCAAGAATGAAATTCAAATAGGATGGATTGAGTTGGAGAGTAATAAATATTGTATTCATGATCTTGTCAAGAGTAAGTTTTAATTTGACCTCATTTGTTGACAATTTTAAGTGGGCAAAAAAAAACTTGTCAAGAGCAGTTCGTTGCACTTGAACTTGAAACGAGAAAGACATAACCAACTTTACTTGTTCGACTGTGAAATGAACAACCTACTTTCGAATCTCAATTTGATCTTTTTTGTTAATGGTTTCAACTGGACCGAGAAAAGACTCATCAAAAGCAACATGTAACTTCACGACACCTCCTCCGCCATAGTGTGACCTGATTCCTGCTCTGATTGTATTCAAACTTGAAACAAGAGAAATATGACTACATTGAGTCGTTAGGACAAAAAAATTAAGACTTTTGAGAAACTTATACGACCAAAATTACAATATATATATAAAGGACTATATTGCAACTTATTCTAAATGTATGCCCTAATTCTCATTTTGGTCCTTTATATTTCAATAGTTTGGGGCTAAAATAAAACATTTTATCAACATTTAGGACTAATTTGAACATTTAAAAACATAGAGGATCAAAATGAACATTAGAGTATACATTTAGGACCAAAATAACCATTTGGCCAAAGATAAAAGACTAAACATGTATTTTGGCCTATACTATATATATAGTCCTTAAATAGTATGTTGTTTTAATTTTTCAAAGATTAAATTATGTATTTTAATTTTTTCGGGACTTATTTATCAGCTGGATTCAAGAACTAAATAGTATGATGTTTTGACCTTTGAATGATTAAATTATGTACTTTAAGCTCGATTCAAGGATTAAATATTATACTGCTTTGATCTTTTTTATCGGCTCGATAATTTCTCAAGGATCAAATTATTAATTTACTCTTCTTTTTATTAATATTTATTTACTAGTTCTTTTTTATGTTTGATTGTTTTCTTTTGGGTTGGATGAAATTAGGGGAGACAAGACATTATCAGCGTTATTTAAGTATTTAAAAAAAAATGTGAGAGTGACCACATGCGTGTCCATATTGAAAGTTTGGAAACGAAAGAAGACGAATGAAGGAGAGCCAAGGGTGCGGGGACCATATAGTAATACAAGTAATATGTGTAATGTGTGTGTGAAATTGTGAATAACAAAGTTGGCCTGTACCCCAAAAAAAAAAAAAGTTGACGTTAAGGCAAAGGAAGAGAGGAAGCAACAATGTAGATTGTAGAGGACAAAACAGAGAACAATGTAGGACCTTTCTAGTGCTTCCTCTTCTTATAAACACCACACCCATTTTTCATCCCCTATTACTATTTTGTCAACATTTTATTTTAGTCCTTAAACTATAAAAAACATTTTGTATTAATCTTAAAATTATTTGTTATTTTTTTTATCTCAAATTTTTCTATTGATTTTACCGTTAGTCCAAAATATAATTTTGTTTGATATGTGATGTTATTTCTAATTTAGGTAGCTAAAATTAATTATTTTTCTTTCATATATGTCATAAATGGGTTTGTAAAAAGAGAAAAAAATCTCTCTTTTTAATCACAAATTAAAAATAAATTTTTAGTTAATTTTTTTAAAAATTAAAAAAAATATTCTATCAATTCACTTATTAAAACATATAAAAGATAAAAAATCGTCCAAGTTTTTTTTTTTGGCCTGAAAAATCGTCCAAGTTTTAAGATAGAAAAAAATCAAAGATAACCACAAAAACTAACAAAATCATATTTTAGACTAACAATAGAACAAGTGAGAAAATTTGAAGATCATCAAAATGGAATAAAAAACATTTTTTTGACCAAAACAAAACTCACCTTATAATTTGAAGACTAAAATGAGATTTTAACCATTACGATTTCTATTTCCCACACTTCCTACACCCTTCACCTCCCTTTTTCCATTCCTACATTTTTTTTCCAAATTAAAACTCGTGAAGTATATCATTTTGATACTATTTGTAATAATAATAACAATAGTAATAATAATAATATATAAATGAAATCCACATATTTCTGTCGACAAAAACTATACTTCTTAATCCGTTATTTTCGTAGCATTCAAACACATACACTCCAAGCATGTATGTTTACATTTAAAACTCTCTCTCCTCTATTGTTTCTCCTAGGTCTAACCCACCACGCATCTTCTTTGTTCCTTCACTATTATAATATGGCCGTCCTCTCTCTCTCTCTCTCTTAGTCAACCGTCCTCAATACGACATATCCTCCTTCTTCTTCTGTCCACTTGTTTGACTCTGTCCCTTTCATTACTTTTTCTTTCTCTCTTATTTTCCATACACATTTTTTCCAATCTTCATCTTGGAGATTTATGTTCAGATGATAAAAGTAAGAAGAGAATCAATAACATAAAAGCAATTAAAAAGAAAAACCAAAAGGAACGAAATTGAAACCCCCACTCCTTTCTTTCTTTCTTTCATTGTGGCGATTTTGATTCCGTAACCAAACAATCAATCTCCTTTGAGATTCAAAGCTACAAGTTCTACAAATCATGAATTCCACTATGTAAATGCATTGAACATTACAAGTTTACAACACAGTCTTAAATCTTAATTGCTAGCTTATGAGGATTCTAGGATGAGATTGGTAGCTTCAGACACAAAAAGAGCATGATTGTGGTCGCCTTCATATGTCACTACTAACATAGATGGATCATCCAAAGCTCTCTCTACATGTTTCCTCGCAGGACATCCTCTCACACTGCTACACTTGTAATATCCCCTGTTTTTTCATTTGTATATCAAAATTAATATTCAATACTAATTTACTCAATTAACATAAAATGTACTTTCAAAGTTTCAATATTCAGGACAGAAGCTAAATTATAACTTTGAAACAAATTTTGGCACTAAAAATAGATTTTCTCCATATTTATTCATATACCTTGGATGAGGGGATCCTTTAATGGGTTTCTGTCCATACTTCCTCCAAGAATAATCATCGGGTGGAATATCAGCCATCTTCAAGCTTATTGCAGGAACCCTCACTACCCTCTTCAACCTCATTTTTCTGAGAAAGAAAAACAGAGTGTGAAATTATGAACATATATGGGATCTCAAAAAAATGTTACCTTTAACGCGTATAGTGATTAAAGAAACGATTTTTTTCATTTTTATGATCTACCCACCTCTTTTTCGAGCAATGGCATCGGCCGGAGGAGCTGCCGCCGCACTTGCCGGAACCCAAGTTTTCCGAGCTGCACTTCCTCTTCGACGACGACGGAGGCTTCCCCGACGCCGCCGCCGCAGACAGATACGCGACCCGAAAAGTTGTCGCCGGCGACGATGACGCCGGTCGGTGTTGGTCGGCGTCACCGGCGAGAGACGACACTAAGGAATTAGCGGCGGCGGAGAAATTGATGGTCTTGTCGGAAAATTCATATTCCTTCTTTTCAAAACCCGTCTCGTTCTTCGGTGGAATCAGAGATTGAAGCTCTGGGTTTTGAGTCGCCGTCGCCGGCGACGGCGAAACAGGGGCTCGCCGGAACCTGGCGTGGCCGGTTCGGGTACGACCCAGAAGGGAAATCACCCGTTTAAACTTAGATACGGCGGCGTCGGCGACGGCGTTATAGTCGACGGCGGCGATTTCCATGGCGGATTGTGGATTTTGTTTTTGATGGGTGTGGTGGGAAAGTAATCTGATGAGCTTTTCGACGCTTTCTAGGCCAGAAGCAGCTTCTTGAACGGCATTTTGCTCTGTGATGGCCGCCGAGAAATCGTTATCATTATTTCTGAAACCCATCATGAGATCGACGGCCATAATTGCGAGAGCATGAGGAGGAAGAAGAAAGAAAAAGGAAGGAAGAGATGGAAGAAAAAGGAAGGGGTTTATTAGAAAGAGAGTCAAAGTAGTGATGCCATCGGCTATGGGAAGTAATAAAGAGAAAGAAAAAAAAAAAAGGAAAGACTACTGTTACTGTCAAAATTAGGTTTTCACACTAAACACAAATTATTAAAATAAATAAAAGGCTTAAGTGCACTTTTGGTCCCCTAATTTTTGCAAAGGTCTCAATTTCGTCCCCTAACTTTTTTGTTGCAATTTTGGTCCCCTAACTTTTGAAAACGTCTCAACTTGGTCCCTTAACTTTTTTGTTGCAATTTTGGTCCCCTAACTTTTGAAAACGTCTCACCATTGGTCCCAAGTTAGGGGACCAAAATTGAGACTTTTGCGAAAGTTAGGGGACCAACGGTGAGACGTTTTCAAAAGTTAGGGGATAAAATTGCAACAAGAAAAGTTAGAGGACCAAATTGAGACTTTTGCGAAAGTTAGGGGACCAAAATTGCAACAAAAAAAGTTAGGGGACCAAATTGAGACCTTTGTGAAAGTTAGGGGACCAAAAGTGCACTTAAGCCTAAATAAAACTTTTTCCCCCTCTTATTTCTATCTTAAATATTTTTGTGAGTTAGCATCTCTTTAGAGTAAACCAAGAACTCTCTCTCGAAAACATTAAAATAACTACATATTTTAGTTTTTTAAAAATTAAATAACATATTTAATATTTTTTATAAATAAAAAATATATCGTTTAATTCTTTCAAAAATTAATGAATATATTATTTAATTTTTTCAAAAATTAAATTGCGTATTTGATGATTTTTAGAAATCGAATTAATAATTTTTTTTATTTTAACTTATACAAATTTCGCATTGCATGAGTTTAAGTGATATTATTTTTTATTTATTTTCTTACAATTTTAAAATAATATAAAGTGACAGAATTTGGTGAATCACGTTTAAGATGTTAAAGGAAAGTTAAAATAAATTTAGCTGTCAGATGAGATTAAATGTGTGTATTAATTAGACAGGATACCTATTATTTTTTAAAAAAAAATTATGTAACTTTTGATATATATATATATATTAAAAAATCACATTCAATTCACATAAAAAAAATAAAAACTTATTTTAAAGTTACAATTTAATCCTTAAATATTAAATATATCTTTTTAATATTTTTACAAACATAAATTATTTAGTCTCTAAAATATTATTTATATAGATTAAACAATTGAATTAACTAAGTGATATTCAAAATGCCCACCATCAATGATAGTGAGTAATTCTTTTATTAGTTTGTATTTTGTAAGCATGTCAATAAGTTGACGCTTGTTCGAAAATTTAAGTATATGTTATATCCAAAATCCGATAAATTCCTACTTACTATTTAATTATACTCTTCAAATTTAGATAATTAATATTGTAAAATTGTTAGAAACTAAAATTATATTTCTAATTTTATAGATTAAACAGTAATTTTAAGATAAATTCAAATATTGGAAAGCAATATTTTTCATGGGAGTATTTTTTTTTTTTTGGGAGCAATGTGTGTTGAAAAAGGTAAAGGTAAGTGGGAAAATTTGACGTTATGTGTGATGACCCATATAGGTATAATAATTGTGTTTGTGAGAGACGTTGGAAGTGGGGTATTAAAATGGGGTCAAAACTATAGTTTTAGCCGTCAGATGAGTGAGCAAGTTTTGGAAATGTTAGAGGATCGGTTGGCTGCCAGCATATGCCAGAGTTGACTTGGATTCACACCTTCCTTTCAAATTTCAATACTTAATATTTTCTTCGTGTCTCTCTTTCCTGTCATTTTGCACCCTGATTTTTTCGTTTTTGTTAGATTGTAAATTTAGTTTTTGATCTTTAGTCAGATTATAAATTAGGTCCTTATATTTTTTTTATAGTAAACTAATAATTTAGTCTTGAACGATTGAAATGTACAGTTTAATCTTTGAAATATCAAAATGATTGATCATTTTTATGAACTAAATAGTACACTATTTTAATCTTTTATGGACTATAAAATATACCGTTTTGATCTTTTAGGGACTAAACGCGTATTTTAATATTTTAAGAACTGAGTTGTTAGCTCAATGATCTTTTAGGGACCAAATTATTAGTTTACTCTATTTCTTTTAGCATATTTGATCCCTTATTTTTTTGGTCAATTTGCAAATTAGGCCCTTATCTTTTTTTGTTACAGATTTAGTCTTACATTTTTTTGGTCAAATTACATATTTCATCTCATATCTTTATAAAAAGTCTCACCCTAAATTTCGTTAATCTCTTTTTGTTCATTATGACTTGGATAACTTAAATTTTTGTCCCAGATCTTTGGGGTAACTTATGATCTTTATCTTATATCTTTTTTTTCATAAATTTGGTCCACTATATTAGTTGTCGACATCATACTTAACGAGGAAAATAAGCAAAATTTATGATAAAAGTAATGGTGAAACGTTTTATAAAAATATGAAATCAAATATACAACTTAACCAAAAATAATGAAAACTCTCTTCGATCTAATGAACCTAAGTGTGAGTATCCTCATCAGCGAGATCTCCCCTTGGGAGAGCCATGTATGCAAGCTAGAGGCAGTACATCATTTCCGGTTTTTCGATAAGCATCAAACACCTCTACGAACGCTTTCACTAGAGAAAGGCCCGTTCGAGTATGTAAAGAAGTCCCCTTAGGTTCGAGCTCATTATCATAGTTGATATTTTTTCGGTTAATTTATGGTTTCCCCCGCCTATCTGTGTAACGGTCTAAGCGAAGACTAATCTCATTCGAGCTTCAAAGACAAAATGGCCAGAGCCCTCCCAACAATGTCGACTCTAGGGATCGAACTTGGGTCCTCTCCCTAGGATGTAGCTCGCCTAGCCGCTACACCAAACACTTGTTGGTATAGTTAATATTTTTAACAGATGAACACATTGATTAAAGGTTAAAATTTTAGTCCTAAATGTATGTTATGATGTTCATTTTGGTCCATTATATTTCAAAATGTTCAAATTGGTCCTAAAAGTTGGCAGAATGTTTCATTTTGGTCCAAACTATTAAGTATGACTCGTTTCAAGTTCAAACGTGACGAGTTTAGAGCTACATATTATTCTCAAATAGTATTTTCTTTATCCAGTTGGGGTCTTTAGCAAACGAGGTCAAATCAATTCTAAAAGTACTTTAGCAAGCAAAGTTGATCATATCTCTCAAATAGTACTTTATTAGCAAGCAAAGTTGATCATATCTCTCTCGTTTCAAATTCGAATACGACGAATTCAGAGCTATGAGTTCCTCTTAACAAGTCCTTTGAACTTGAAATGAGATACGAGAGAAATATTACCAAATTCAATAATTTTGGACCAAAATGAAACATTTTATCAATATTTAGGACCAAAATGAAATATTTTGCCAAACTTTAGGACCAATTTAAACATTTTGAAACATAGTGGACCAAAATGAACATTATAATATACATTTAGGACCAAAATAACACTTTAACCTTGATTAAAATCTACATTTTATACATTTATTTTTTAAAAAAGTAATATTAAGAGGTTACTCATATTTTAACTACTTAATGGTTAAATTATCATAATAATTATTTACTTATCTTCATTTTCACTGATATAAATTAAGTGTTATGATTGTTTAGATATATATAGTTATAGATATTAATTAAAAATACAAAAAAGATATAGGTTAACAATTATCAAAAAATCTAATCTCAAAAGCTTTAAATTAAAAAGGCCAAAGTTCTATTTTGATCCTTTAATTATGCTCAATGTTTCAAATTGGTCCCTCAGTTATTTTTCGTTCCAGATTGTATTCACTCAAATCTAAGCTTCTTCCTATGCCATCGATTACCACCTTCCCTACTGTGTGTAGGCAAAAATGGACCACCCCTGCTTTCAGATTCAATGGCGATTTCGCCACTCTGGTGCCGCGCCTGCAAATTTCACCGGTGAATTCTCACTATACATTTTAGTTTGAGAGAGAGAGAGAGAATTTGTGTTTCTCGACAAATTCAGTTAAAATTTTAATTATTTCTTTTTCTTACGTTTTGATCCTATTATAAAAAGAAAAGGACTTTAATTAATATAAGAAAATAAAACTTTTGGGGGATGAAAGTTTATTTTTCGATTTTTTTTAACAAAAAAATAGATGGAAAACGTTTGAGGGATCAATTGTGCCAAATTTTAGAAAACTGAGAGACCAATATAGAACGAAGAACAACTGAATGACCAATTTAAAATATTAAGCATAATTGAAGACCAAAATAGAACTTTGGCCAATTAAAAATAATTAGTAGCGAAATTTAAGTTAAAATCAAAGTACAGTGACAAATTTGAAAATATTAATTTAACCAATTAATTAAGAAAATATAAAGGGAATAATAATAGGCTTATGTCCAAATTCGAAGGGATTAGCCTAATCGAATGTGCATGCATTAGAATTTTAGAACTTAGAAGACAAGACAGCTGCCTAGAGACAAGGTTCCATAAAAAAAAAGTCAACAGACGGAAAGTTTGACATTTACGTAACTGTTGACTGAAGTGACACGCGTCAAAGACTCAGAGCCGGATGTCTTCCAAAGTGGTCTCATTCACATCGCCATTTTTTTTTTCTTTTTTTGAGCAAACATCGCCAACATTCAAAATCAAACAAGAGACTCTTTTTTTGCCCAGAAAATAACTCTTAAATCTAGGCAACTCTTGTTTCTATTGTAATGATCCAAATTAAACTATATGTATATATATAGCTTTGTAGTCGTTCCAAAAGATAAATGATTTTACTAAAAGCACTATCTCCAAAGTATATAAAAAAGTTATCTTATTAAGAATGAATATCCATATATAGCGTGTCCAGAAGAAAAATCCAATAAGTTATTTAATTAATGTTAAATTGCATCAATTGCTCCTAGATTTTGGCCGAATATATAGTTGACAACTTGTCATTTGTTTTGTGTAATATTAAATAATGGTGATTTTATTTTCTATTTAATTATCTAAAAACCATAGTTTCGACATGATCGTAAATTGTTGACATTAAAATTGCGATGATATCAAAACCAGATTGTGTCTTCGAATATACGTGTAGGCTAGCTGTAGTTATGGGGAGTTTATTGATGTGAAAATAAAGCAGAGATTAGGGATCCTTAAAGTATAATATTAATATAATTAATTAGAGTAATAGTAGAAGAAATAGGATTTGGAAGCAACGACGACGTCGGATGACAGCTGCATGAGAAAACAATATATATCCAACACAATTGTTTGGCCATATTAGAAAATAGAACCATAGCTTCATTTTAACCTCTTTGTTTCTCAAATCTCAACCCTTTCAAAACCATTGAAAATGTCTTATTGATACTTGGAAGAGGATCAATGTTTAAAATTTGCGCCTTTACTGCATCAAATCTCTGATTTAACCCCATCATGCAAGAACTGCAATTACTTGGACAGTTCATTAATCTAACCTAATAACATTTTATTTTATGAACTATGTAACTATTTTAGGATATATGATCATCCAAAATGTTCGCAAAAGGTACATGACAATAATCCTCACTCTGAATGTTGGAAGAAGAATTCGGATAGGTATGTTGTTGTTTGGCTTACGGATGTGATTTGGAGGATGAGAAACGAGGCGATTCGCACGCGTTGACACGTATCCCCATAGAAAGCTATTATCATGATTACTAAATAGAGAGGTCTATCTAACTATTTTTAGTAGTTTATTTTCTTCTTCTTGTTCTGTTTTAAATTTTATTATGTTCTTTTTTTGTTGCGTCATCTAGTCATGGTGCGTTAAACTTGATTTTGGGCCACACTGATGTGGAGCCCATGCTCCCCACTATGTAGTCTTGCTTGCCCGAGGTCCTGGACTAGACTCTTGTTCGCCGTTTTTTTTCAAATTATTATTATATATTATAAAAAAAATAATCCTCACTCTGATATTTTATTTTATTTTTCTTTTTAACTTGATTATTAGGATGAATATGAAGTAAAACTTCTCTCATCTTGCTTGCTTGTAGGTCCATTGAAATTGTTGTTGTCAACGTTCATGTGCATCATCAATATATATTCGTCTTTGTCTTTCTAGTTTGATAAACTAAAGATTTGAGAGTGAATAAAATTTATATATATATATATATATTGATTAAAGATATTTTTTTTATAAATCAGGGTATTTAATTTGCCGTCGAGAAATAATTCATTCGTCGTGAGTCCTTCATTTAAAGATAAATGGCTGACCATAAAATGTTTTCCATACTCAAAGGTAGAATTCGAGGTCTCCGGCCATTTAGTTAAAAGACTAATTGAGGAACCATTAGATTGCACTGATATGATTATTGGTTAAGAATATTTGTTACATAGCTTCTATTGTACGAAATAAAGACTTTTAGGGTGTGTTTGGATTATAAGTATGTAATGAAATGATGATTTTATGTAATGAAATGGTAATGAGAAAATTATGTAATGAAAATGTAATGAAAATGGTGTTTGGATTAGTTTGAGATGTAATGAAAAAAATATGATGTGAAATTATGAAAAAGGGTATGTAATGATGGTGGTTAGTTGAAATAATTATATGAATTTTTTTAAATTGTATAGGGGTAGAATTGATAATTGATAATGGAATAAGATAGAAATAAAAAAAAATGATATTTTGACTTTTTGGTTGTGGTTGTTATGAAATGAAATTGTAATGAAATTGTCTTGGAATTTGTGCTAAAGGTGAATATTTGTAATGAAGGTTGGAGTTGCTTTATGTAATGAAATGAAAGGACCAAAATGTAAATAACATGAAAATTTTAAAAACCTTCTATTTGGTCCCCGATTTTATATCGATTCAACGAATCGGTCCTTACGAAGTGAAATGTGTGTCTCTGCCTGTAAAAAATCGTATTCATAAAAAATTGGGTCTCTCTCTTTTAAATTCAATGACCAAAAAATAAATTCAAAGATCAAAATAAAATAATCTTTACAAATTTGTGGACCAAATAATTTATCTTCAACT